>JANIJG010007244.1:0-123390 GCA_024611175.1 Megaceryle torquata
TAGTGCACCCCCCCCCCCCCCCCCCCCCGCAGGGAACAGGGACATCTGCAACTAGAGCAGGTTGCTCAGAGCCCTGTCCAACCTCACCTGGAACATTTCCAAGGATAGGGCATCTACCAACCTTTCTGGGCAACTTGGGCCAGGGTCTAGCCACTCTCACCGTCAACATTTTTTTCCCTTCTTTCTAGTCTAAATCTCCCCTCTTTTAGTTTAAAACGGTTACCCTTTCTCTTGATGCAACAGGCCCTGCTAAAGAGTTTGTCCCCCATCTTTCTGACAGGCACCATTAAGTACAGAAAGGCCACAAGGTCTCCCTGGAGCCTTCTCTTTTTCAGACCCCAGAGCTGGACCCAGCTCTGGGTTTCACCAGAGCGGAGCAGAGGGGTGGAATCCCCTGCATTAACATGCTGGTTACCTGCTGCACTAATAAGGAAATAATTATTTGAGATTCTTTTTGCTAACAGTTCTCAAGAAAAGAGAAAATTCAAAGCCTAATTAACATCACCTTTGCACTGCTGATCATCTTTGCTTTAGTCTTTTTCTTTAAAAGGCAGGCTAAGCAAGGCAGAAGTGCATGTAAAGATTGCTTGAAGCATTTTCAAGATGTATTTGAGACAGACGTGTTTCACAGTGTCGATTAAAATAAATGATTGGGTTTTGTTGCTGAAAATTGTGAAGCTCTAAATTATAGTTGAGTGCTTCTCTTGGGTGCAACGTGTTCATGAATTTTAAGGCGTTGGGCTGGGGCTTGCTAGTTTGCTGAAAATGTTGAGATAAACCAACTTGTGTGAAAATACAGAATTACGATATTCCATGTATTCAAAAGGCTTTACATTGTTTCTCGAGATGCCCTGAGATTTGGTTTTGTTGCTGATGGAGGTCTTTAAAGTAGTTGCAGATAGGCTTCACCTTGGCAGGGGAATAAAAAGTGGCAAATAAGATGCTTCAATGGCTATATCGAGTGGAGGACTTATATGGTGCCACTTTTCAGTGCATATGTCTTGGAGGGACAGTGTCAAGGGTTAGGGCTGGGCCAGCCACTAGACGAAATCAAGACTTTCTCCAGCACAACACTTGGGAGATAGTTCTTGTACTTGGCAGAAGGTAGTATAGCAACTTGTAAGTTTTGAGTTAGGTGGGATAAGTGTAGGGCCTACACTCTTAGTGTCATCAGATCCTGCTGGTGGACCTGATGCTTTTCAGAAGACCCATATTTACTCCGTGTGTGCACTGTGCTCTGTGCTTCCAGCTGCCTGCAGAATAAAAGGTAACTGGGAGCTGTTGCCAAGGGCCCTTCAGGACACATGGAGTAGGCTTTGAGCCAAATTACTTGTTTGGGTTGGCTGCTGTGGTTTCTGGCTGCTCTTGTCCCAGGGCCTGAGGGATTTCTCCTGTTCTGGGACCGGATCTGTGCTAATTACACAGGAGAAGTTGTCCTCTGGCAGGAGGGAATGGTCTGTTGCTGCTTGGGCTGCCTGGATCCTAGCCCAATTGGGGTGGCCGCGGTGAAGTGATGCTGCACGTGGGCTGCAGGCAGAATCTCTTGAGTTAAGGTTGCACATGCCACTGTGGGGTTTTTGGAGCTCTTATAGGATATTAGACTTGAAATCCTCCCCCTTTACTCGGCCCTAATGAGGCTGTTTCTGGAGTACTGTGTCTAGTTCTGGGCTCTCCAGTTCAAGACAAATTACTGGAAAGAGTCCATCAGTCTCCAAAGATGCTGAGGGGACTGGAGCTTATCTGTGATGAGGAAAGACTGAGAGACCTGGGGCTGTTGAGCCTTGAGAAGACTCAGGGGTAGAGATATTGAGTACTTACCAGTATCTAAAGGATGGGGTTCGAGAGGATGGGGTCATCTGAAAAGGAGGAAAAACTATTTTCCCTTGAGGGTGCCAAAGCCTGGCCCAGACTGCCCAGAGGTTGTGGAGTCTCCTTCTCTGGAGAGACACTAGACTCACCTGGACACTGTGACACTTGGCAGTCTGTACTGGGTAACCCTGCTTTAGCAGGGGGTGTGTGTGTGGTGAATGAGATGATCTCCAGAGATTCTAACCCTCACCATGCTGGGCTTCTGTGAACTCTGTTCTGTGAATCATGCCCCTGCTCCGAGGTAACCCCGTGTTGTATGGCCAACTCATGACCAGCTTCTTAAAGCTGGTGTAGTTTGGTGAAGAGGGATGACAGGACCAGCAAATGATGGTCTTTGCCAGTTAAGTCGTTTGCATTACAAGTCGCCTTATTTACAAGGAGCCGCAGGGTAGTGAAGTGATGAGTATTCAGCCCGAGCAGCAGAGCAACCTTCTAGATGACTTACTACCTGTAGAGAAGCTGTTGCAGCGTCTGGAACCCCGATGATCGATGCAAATACTTCCACCCCCGGTGCGTCTGAAGCAGGGGGACGGGAGCAGGAGCTCCAAGGGCCGGCCCTGAGCACGGGGCGAGCTCCACTGGGGGCCAGGGGAGGGACGCGGGGAGCAGGGAGGCCGGGAAACGAGGGGGGGATGCTTCGGAGAGGGGTGCAGGAATGTGCCGGCTATTCGTCTGCGCTTGAAAGTGGTTCCTCTGAAGGGGTCTGTCATCCCGGGAGGATGAAAAATGGTTGATTCCACTCCGGGTGAAGAGGCTGCTTTGCTGGAGTGGTGCGCTGGAAAGTGCGGCCCGGAGCCGGCTGGAGGATCCGATCCGCAAGTGTCACTGCACTGGGGACAACTATTTAGCTTTTAGTCGAGTGTCTGCCTTTTTTTTTTTCTTTAATGATTATTTCTGTATTTTTCACTAGACCTTCTTCTCATAGCGGATCCTCCCCCTTCCCCCCCTTTTAGAAATCCCTAAAGGAAATGGCCTCTTGGATGTCAGGGAAATGGAAAAGATCGACTGTTGTTCCTCGGTAGCAAACAACCATTTAGAAGGAACTGGAAAATGTTTTCAGTCAGTCCTGGTGCAAGCTCACCTAGGGTGGTTCTTAAGACTTTGTCACTAGGGCTGGTTTTGGTCAGGTATCTGCTGAAGGGAGGTGTACAGTCCTATTCTCTGATGAATAGACCAAAGATTAATATTAGTGACCGTTAGTTAGTCAGCGTTAAAGATAACAGCATCTGTCTTATCTGGAAGAGTGAATCAACAATTCACTGTGCTCCAGCTCGTAACCGATCTGCAGCATTTGTTGCAGGATCCCAGTGCCATCAAAGAACTGAAGTGTGTAGTAGCTGGAACCCGGGACGTCCTTCGTTCCTGGTGCATCTGGTGTGAGAACACAACCTCCCACCTGGAAATGCTCCAGAGGGTACGTCCTGCCTATCTACTGCTAAGTGTCCCTCACAGTCTGGAACTGTGGGACTTGCCTGGACAGTACCCAAATAAAAACTTCTGTCTTCTCTGTGCTCGTCTGTCTGCTGTCTGAAGCCATCCTGGAAGGAAATTGCCTTGACAGCTTTGGGGTACTCTTCTTTTTGAGTTACATTTTAATTTTCCTTCATTTGTATATATTTACTGGCTTTGAACCTGACTGGCATGGGTAAAAGAGGTTTGACTGTAGACTTGGAAAGAATGTACAAGGCAGCTGATGGTAATTTTTTGAAGCTTGGCTTTTAAAAGTATATTCGACATGGGACCTAGAAGCCTTATTTCTACTATTGTTTAACTTCTGGTGTCTGTCATTGTGGCTTACTAATGACTTTTTAATGTAGGCATCTACTGGTGGTTAATTTCTTCAGTATCTCTGATTTGGACTGTTTGAGAATTGACATATGGGGTTACCTCAGTGCTGCTGGGTGTGGAAGGAGTGCCTATCACACTGCATTCCAGCCATGTTCTGTTGAAACTAAAGGTTGTCAAGGACATGGTAGGTCAAGTTTTTGCATGACCATGTCCCTCAGCACCACATCTCCATAGCTTTTAAATCTCCTCAGGAATGGGGACTCCAGCACTGCCCTGGGCAGCCTGGGCTGAACAACCCTTGCAAGGGAGACATTTTTCCTTATGTCTGACCTAATGCTCTCCTGATGCACCTTGAGGCCATTTCCACTTCCTCTTTTGTTTGTTCCTTGGGAGTAGACATCCCCACCTGGCTCCAGTCTATTTTGAGGGAGTTGAGAGAGAGGAGGTTTCCCCTGAGCCTCCTTTTCTATAGACTGAAGAACCCCTTTTCCTTCTGCTCCTCACAAGATTTGTGCTCTAGACCCTTCCCTAGCTTAGTTGCCCTTCTTTGGATGTGCTCCAGACCCTCAATGTCCTTCAAAAAGAGCACAGGGAGGGGCCCAAAAGTGAACCTAGGATTTGAGGTGTGATCTCACCTGTGCCCAGTACAGGGGTGACCATTCACGAGAAAGGTGGTGTTGCCCTCAAATCACCAAGCACCCACCATTCCCCTGTGTACAGTGGGATCTTTTAGTTTTGTTTCTGAGTTTATGGGCATCACCCACCTTGCCCTCATGAGGGCCTGAATTCAATCCTGGGCCTGTTGACTGGGAAGTGTGAGGTGAGGCTTTGTCCCTTGTAGGGACAAAGTAGATTGGGAAGAGGCTAAAGCAATGTTGTGCGAGAGCCTGCTCTTCCTCCCTGGCCCTTGCCCGTGTATCTTTCCTCCCGCTCCTGGGCGGCTGTTGCTCCATCCCGGCGCTTGGGAGAGCCCTGGCTGCCGCGGCCCGGCGCTGCCCGCCCGCCCTCCCCGGCGCTGCGCCGAGCCGCGCCGCGCTGCCCGCCCAGGGCCGGGCGCTCCTGCTCCTGCTGCGGGGCCGGCGAACCGCGGCCGCTTCCTTCCCGAACTGCTCCCCTTCCAGCCCCGCCGGAGCATGGGGCCAGCGCTGCCCGCCTCTCCGCTCCCCTGAGGACGGATATTAATCGGATTTAAGAGAAGAGAAGAAAAAAGACGTAAGATCCGCAAACGTGCGGCTCTGCTGTAAACAATGAAATTGAAGGCGGCTGCTGCTCTAATCCCCTGAATACCGGACCGGGCTGCTTCTCAGCAATGCATTTCGGGATCCGCAGGAGGATGCAGGCGGTTGCTGCAGGGCTTTAACTCGTCCCTCGGTGTCTCCTTGGAAGGGGGCCGGGGCGGGGGCTGGATGGCGCTTCCATGGACGCCGTGCGCCGGCGGGGAGCGCAGCCGGAGCGGAGCAGCCGGCCGCTGAAGCGGGGTGACTGCCCGAGTCGGGTGTGACAGGGGCAGGTGGTGTTTTTAATTTTTTTTTCTTAAATAATTTATTTCATTATTTTCTTTTAATCGTGGTGCGGTGGCTGGTGGTTCTGCGTTTTCCAGCGCCTCCGTCACCATCCATCTACGGCGGCGGGCGCGCTGCGATGCCCGGGCTGGATGCTGCCGCCTGAGGGGAGGCGAGCAGCGGGGACAGACATGTATCTTCTGGACAGCAGCGAGCCGCCGGCTGCCGCCGCCGCCTCCTCCTCCTCGCCGGAGAGGATGCAGCGAGGGACCCCTCAGAGAAAAACTGTCTACCGCATCTCCGTGACCATGGTGAAGAAGGAGCTGCTGGGACCGGAGAGCGGCCATCCTGGGCTAGAGCTGCCCCGCCGCGGGCGGCGCGGGGGGAGCCGGCCGCCGGGCTCCTCCAGCCTCACCAGGGCCGGGCTGCTGCTGGTGGAGGAGGAGGAGGGCGAGGAAGAAGGAGAGGAGCAGGACAGAGTGCCCCCCAGCCCCTGCGGCTTCCGTAACTTCAGGACCCTCAGCACGGGGCAGCTGGAGCTGGGCCGCCTCAGGGTGCCGCGGAGAGCTGGGCCGCCTTTCCCCGACGAGCTCGCCCTCGGGGGCCCGCGGGGCAGCCCTGACCCGGAGGGCAGCGGCGGTGAGCCGGCGGCCACCTGCGGCGGGGCTGAAGCCGTCGCCTCCCCCGAGGAGGAGGAGAACGGAGGAGCGGGAACCCAGAGCCCGCCGCAGGCCGGGGAGCAGCAGCAGAGCCCCCGGCGGCAGCCAGGCCTGCTGCGCCGAAGCTTCAGCTTCAGGCACTGGAGCGGCAGCGGCGGGGTCGGGGGGGAACCGCCGCGGGTGCGGGCGCTGAGCCGGGTGCGGCGGCACAGCAGCTCCGGCTGCCTCCCCGGGCCGCCACCGGGCCAAGGGAGCGGGGCGCGGGACTCCCCTCCCGCCGGCGTCCCCATCGTCCCTCCGGAGAAGCGCAACACGCTGGACGTGGGCGAGGTGCTGAGCCAGGCGGACCCGCTCTCTCGGCTGGAGCGCTGGGAGAGGAGCAAGAGCAAGAACCGGACTCTGGATAACAGCGACCTGCAGCGGCTCTCCGAGCGGCTGGGGAGGGACGGCCCCGCCGCCGCCGTTGCTGCTGCCCATGAGCACCGGCTGCTTCGCTTCTTCAGTGGCATCTTTGCCCGCAAGGACGGCACCGCAGCACTCTTTGGGAGCCCTCACGGGAGGTCCCCCCGCAGCAGCTTCTCCAGGTCCAGGGCTTATTTTAGCAGCCTCAGGAGAGCCACCGTGGACATGCAGTCTAGCTCTGAGAGCATCAATGGGTCCCCCCAGAAAGGTGCCCTTTCTTGTCTCATTTTGGGGAGAGTGGGATGTTTGTTGCAAAGGTCTGTGGTGGTGGTAAGGGATGGTGGGCTAAAAGGGCATTTTTGTGCAAGGAGAACAAGATGCTGCAGTGGGATATGTGATGGCTTTCTGCAGTAGTAGATGTGGCATGTTTTTAAGTCTATGATAGTGCTTTCTTCTCATGGGCATCACCTGGCAGCTCTGATGGGGGCAGGTTGTGCTGTGTGCCTCCTGAACCAAAAAGCATTTTCTGGCTTGATTGATTGTGCATTGTAGGACAGCTGAGGGGAGCTGAGTGCAGCTTGTTTAATTATGGAGTAGAAGCTGAACTCTAGTGCTGCTGTATGTAGGTCACTGGGTGGCCCAGTGCAGCACAGCACTGGGAGTTTCCCCTTTTGGAAAGACTTGTAATCCCAAAGATGGGTTATGGTGGTCAGAAATGCGCCTGCTTGCTTTGGAGGAGTAGATGAATATTAATGTAAATGTATCATAAATCCTAAATCTCTGCTGTCACAAAAGACCTTAAGCTAAGGTTTGTGGGTTTTTTATATATTTTTAAAAAGCACAGCACAAACTCAGAAGCCGTGCTCTTTGAATTATTTTATATAGCTGTGTACAAATCTTAAACTAGCATGGTGTTGGTAATGGTTGTTGGAAATCAGTTTGGGAATTCAAAGGTTCATGAATACCTAGGATACAAGAAAAACTTGAAAATTAACCTTACCGTGGGATGGAAGTGAAGAGCTGACTAACTGCTTTCTGTAGGGATCTGAGAGGATCATGGTATCCTTGACTGGGACATGTTAAACCAGAAATGCTGGTTGTGGAGTTTCATTGTAAGACAGGGTGCTTTTTCCTTAGCAGTGCTTTTCAAATCTTTAATAGGTATCTGTGATGAAGCGTTTAACTAGTAATTATAACAGCCTTTGAACACTAAGTGCTTATCGAAGTGGCAAATGGTCTGTAGGTTGCTGCTTCTCTAAAAATACAATTCTCAGTTAGAAAGATGAAGCTTTCTGTGTAATGCCCAGGTACAGCAGAGAATGTTGCAGAAACGGGCTGAGGTGGGTTATTGTGGGGAAGCAACAGTAGGAGATCCTTGGCTGTTCTACCAGTACCAGCCTGTTACACAGCCAGAAGTCCTGCTGTGAGTGGAGTATGCCCAGAGTTTTGAGGCATGAGCAGCAAAGCCAAGTATTCAGACCTAGTAACTGGGGGTTGTAATATTTTATTGATGTAGGGTTATTTATTCATGTGGGCTTATAATAATCTTGACGGAAATTGTGGTCTGACCTTCGTTAAAGTTTGAGGTAACCACAACAGAGAGTTACTTCATACAAGTATTTATGCCTGCCCTGTGCCAATACACTTAAACTATTACTCTATTTTAACGACATGCACTCATATGCTCAGAGTACAGTCCTTTCAGCCCGGGATAAGTCAATTCCAGTTAATCAGTAACCGTTTGATAGGCAGCATTGAGATGTCCCAGAGACATGCTTCTTCTGTGTGCTAGTATCAACTGTGTCTGGTGAGAGTAAGCTTGGAGTCTCACTTTCCAGAAAAAAGGAATTCTGGGATTGGGGGTGTAGCTGCGGGTTGGTAGCAGTGTCCCAGGTTTGTGTTATGGGTTAGCAGGTCCAACGTGCTCTGCTGCTTTCGCCTTTTCTCCAGAGGAGTGTCTTTGCTATCAGAAAAAAGTCTGTGCACAGTTCCAGTTGTTGCTCATTGACGTTCTCCAGAAAGCCCAGCTTAAGCTAATTTTTCTTTAATTTCCTCTATTACTAGGAAAAAAGGTTTTATGAGCTATTATGACTATTGTGCCAAATAGATTTCAGTATTTTAAGATAGGAATGAGATGCTCTTCAGTCAAGACTTGTCTCTTGCTTCTTTCAGTTCATGTGAAATTGGTGTGCTCTTCATAGTTCTGTGCCTCGACTTTGGAGTAATTATGAAGACACAAGTGGAATATTGATTTTAATGTGGTTTTTTCTTTCTTTCCCTGTAAAACCAGTTGCAAAAAGCAGCTTTATTACTTGAAACTCATTTCCCTTGTGCTGTTGGTGTTCTGTTTAGTGCACAGGTTACTCGAGGTTGTGCTTTCTCTACAAGGCCTGCCTCAGGTCCATAGAGAAAGTAGAATTTTTCAACCCGGCACCCTCTTGGCATTTTCAATTCAAAATAATGACCCAGATATTGCAATATTTGTTTGTATGATAAATCCTGAAAATCTGTTCCTGCCTTAGTCGGGTAATATACATTTGAACAAGCTGAAGTTACAGAATCTTTAAAGCAGAGTAGGAAAGAGTATTTAAATCTGCATAATTTTGATCTCACTGTGTTTGAGTTATGCTGTGAAGTGAGTAAAGGTTGATTGGGGGGGGGGGGGCTTATCCTTCATCGTCTCAGTGAACAATCTTTGGGCATCAGTTGTTTTCTACTTGCAAACCCCACTTGCCATGGCATCATTGGCCTCAAGTCCCATGTGAGCCGCAATTCCCCAAGCTTTAGGTAGCAGTGAGGGGGTGTGGGATTCAAACACCTAATTCCCAGCTAAGGCGAATCACAGTTGCAAGTCACTTAAGCATGGATAAAATGTATTTCCTACAAGGTACCTTTTAAAAGCAGAAGAGCTGAAGGTACAGGAGGGAGAGATTAAGTGACCTCTCTGCCAGCTTGGCTGGTGCTTCTCTTTTGCATATTGTTCATGTTCTTCACTGCGCAAGGACTGCTACAGATAAATGTAGTGTCTTCTAGACTATGGAGGTGATGTTAGTAAGGTGTTGTTTTGCTTCCTGGCTAGCTTTGTGTTAAAAAACACCTAAGTGTGTTTTGTCCATTCTAAAATAATAATTTATAAAGTGGACTAACTCTATACCAGTGCTGCTACTCTAATGTTGGAGTGCTTTTCCATCTAAATATCAAATAATTATATTTGAGGTTCTCTTGTCTCAGATTTTAGTAGTCATGTCACGTAGGGGAACCTGTCAGAGGAAATGTTCCTTATATTAAACTTTTTTTCCCTTGAAGTCTTCGTGATTCTTTCATAATGAGAAGAACTCCTGATGCTGTGGAGGAGTATGGCTCTGGGGCAGTGGGATTTTAAAAGAACGATTTCTTTTTAGGGGTTCTCACTTTGTTGCTTTTGTTTTGACATAACTTTGTTTGAATAACCCTTCTTTAGGATATATTAAGCAGATTTGTGAATCAAAATTGTAGACTAACAAAAGGAATATAACACGAAAACCTGTTTCTTTTAGGTTTCCCCCCTCCTGAGGTTTGACAGGAGTTAGTTTTAAGCCCATATCCCAAATTCTTTACACTTTATATCCATGGGAAGTGGAGGGTAGCTGACCATTGATCTCTGTTGGAGGCCTGCAGTCTTTTCTTGCAGAACTTGAGTTGAGATAATTCTTGTTGGTTCAGTGTCATCTCTTGCTACTCTGGTATGGTTGCTATTGTTCCGTGCCACTGGGATTTCCAGCAGCTGCCCGTTAAACTTTGTGTGCTCATATGGGTGAGCTGGCAAAGCTTTGGAGCATGTGAGATTTGGGCAATATGATGTCACCGTATGGGAACCAGTCCTGTGTAGCTCTCCTCTTGTAGCTGCAGGTTTTTGGTGATGTGCTGTTATAAACATACTATTTTTTTGACACTGAAGAGTCCCTTTTTTTAATGTGTTACAAGTCTTATAGCTGTTCAGTTATTGTGAGCGAGTGTTATCTAGACATTGTTATGAAAAGAAAATCTAGCGGATAAATAGGTTGCAGTTGGGGTTAAGCTTTGTCAAGCATCATCTAAGAGGGTTTATTATTATTATTTATTGGGTAGGTCTTGTGTCAAGCAAAATGAATGCCAGCTGCACTGGTACAGCCAGATGATTAAGAACTGAACTGGTATTAAGGTCACGGGCCGCATTAGAGAATGAGATGGATTAATGTTTGCACAGTATTGAAGTGTATGCCAGATGCTAGCAGTAGGGTCTTTGTTTTTTGGTTAAAATGGAAAAGAAATGTAGGATTTTAATGCTGCTGTGAATTAACTTGACAAGTTAAATGCCTAATGGTAGCAATGGGTAATGTTCTTGGGACAGATCTTCTGTAAAGCATTTCTGCAGGCATTTGTCTCTGTTCTCTTGCAAACCGAGCTCTGTAAATTAAATTAGTAGACATCATGTTTTGCCAGAGCTCTTCCTGTTGCTTGGTTTACCACTGCAGGTAACGATGTTGTGTTGATCTAGTGAAGATTGTGTAGATGACAAAGCCTCAATTTGCACAAGGAAAAGAAGCATTCAAAATGTGATACTCCTGTTCCTTTTCTCCTGATGACTCGCCTTGTGTTCAGTGGTGCTCAGTGTGACAAGAGGGATGTGGTTACTCTAGAACTGTTTCCTAATCCTAGTTAGTCCCGAGTTAATGATGGACCACGTGGTTTTCCAGCAGTGGATGGTTTTTCTGGGTGTGGTGTGGTGTGTGAGCTCTTCTCTGACACCAAAGGAGTGGTTTGAGTTGCTTGTAGTTGGTGCATATGGAGAACGTTAAACTTTGCCGCTTCATCCCATGGCAACTCTATACTGGATATAATGGTCATTTTTCCCTAGGAAAAGGACTTGCTTGTACCAGATGCTGCACCCTTACTCCCTTCAGTAGTTAAGCAGCCAGAAGTTTGAATTGCTCCACTTGACAGAAGACAATTTCAGAGCACAGTGTCTTGTGCTACATGGCCTGATCTCATTAGTGGCATCACATTCGGATCTTGCATTCTTAGATCCCCGCTGAAAAATCAGGGTGTATTTTGAATGAGCGGCTTGGCTCTTTCCTGCAGAGCAGAGCAAATTTTGATACTTCTACGCCGATGACCACTGGTGGTGTAATGCTGATTGCCACAGTACAACTGTCCAGTTACCAAATGATTTGTGTAAGAGGATAGCTGAAATAGCATCTAACTATGGTTTTCTTTAGCATGGCTATAACCTTAGAAATAGAGACTTGGAAAGTAGAGAGCAAGCACAAATGTCTTTCATATGCCTGCATGTTCATTTTCACTTTGGGCTGTGTAGGGTTAAAAAAAAAAAGTCATTAATGCAGACTGATAATGTAATAGTGTTGCTTTTGATAATTGGTGTTAGGATTTCCCCTAGGCAACTGCAATAAACACGCAGTGCAAGGCGGTTTCTGCCAAAAAATACAGAATGGGCTTTTTTATGTGTGAGGGGAAAAAAAAAGTCAGTATATTGAACTTGAGAAACGATCATCTGGTTTGTTCATGAAAAGCATCCAACATCAAGTTATTATCTCTCTGAGTGTTTAAAATAGGGTGTTTGATTTTGATGTTTCAGGCTAGTATATAATGACAGTGTTTGACAAATACTTCTGCTTTATTGGCAAAATAGCACCAAATGTTTCCTTACAACAAAACAGGCGACAAATACCATCAAGATAATACAGTGCAATGTAGCTTCCTCCTTTTTTTTTTTTTTTTTTTCCCCACTGATCAGAGAAAACATTAACAAGACTTAACTGGTAGCCCATGTTATTTATTGAGGTTTTCTTTGGGGATAAGTGGCAAGCAAGGCAGAGACCTGGCTTTCTGTACTGCAGCTGTTGGTCTGCAGGAACATCTGGAATGGGTTTAGAATGGGCAATGACTTGGGGCAGCACATTTGTCTTTTGAGCTAATTTCTGAATTGGTTAATAGTCTTGAAAATCTTGGACCACTCCAGTTGGAAGGAATATTTGTGCCATGGGTTCACTTAACATTTAACTTCTTGCATAGTGTTTGTGGTGTTATGTTTTGAGTGGGTTACTTTGAGGTTGCAGAGCCAAAGATGTCAAGGTTGCTTGTCTGAAGTTATAACACAGAGGAAATCTCTAAGTGTATTAAGACATTAAGGAAAGGTCTTTGAGGAACCCCCCTAGGATCTGGCCATAATGTCAGATACAGTGTGATTTATGAGGCAGGCTGGTTGTAAACGTTCCACTTGGGTGGTATACAAAGTTCTATCTGGTTGATATGGGAGACATTACTTGGAATTACCTGTTACCTGTTATTTGTAGTTGTAATTTCACTAGTTTACAGACAGAACTATTAAATATAAAAGTTCAGCAGTGTCAGTTCTAGTTACATCAAAAACCCAAGGCTTTTGGGTTGAGATGAATTGATGATGTGGCTCGGCTCCTGAGCTTGTGTCAAAGGTTAGGGTTTGGCGAAGTGAATTTCAGCCTTGGAGGTACTTAAGAAGAAATAATCTGTGAAGATCCTAGTCATAGCAAAATGTTCTTGTTCCTCACAGCACCCGCAATGCAGTGCAGCTTGAGTGCTTGTGAGCTGCGCTTCCATTTTGTGAATGAAGCTCCACAGCAGATCTTCCCTTCTTGGAAGCGTTGGATGCTGACGTTTCACAACTTAGATGTGAAAGGGAGCTCAAATGCTGTGCTGTCTGCTGCCAGCTCCTGGCACTTCCAAGTTATTTATAATACCTCTTTATTTGTTTGCATGTATTTGTCAGTCATCTTGTCTGGCTGGTTTGATGGAGATTCTGGATTCCTTAAAAATACAGTTTGTACTTACGTTGGACTTAGTGTGTATATACATATACATGTGTGGCTCCTCTGAAGAGGACTGTAACACTGGTCAGATCTCTTTCATCTTATTCCCATGCAAACAGTAATGAATTACTGCTTCCTCTCACTATTAAGTGGCACTTCTGTTTTTGTTGTTGTGTGGTTGTTGTTTTTTAGGTTTTTTGTTTGTTTGTTTTTGAGGGGGTATTTGTTGTGATTTTTTTTTGGTGTGTGATTTTTTTGTTGTTGTTGTTTTTTGTTGTTTTTTTTTGTTTTAATTATTGTTTTTAAATTGAACCCTGAAAAATCAGTGGCCCTTAGCACTGCTGGCATTGCTGTTATGGAATATTCTTACAGAGATGATGGTCTCCCTAAAAAATGAAGCCTTCTTTGGGCTGGGTGTCAGAATGACATACCGCCTGAAACATCTCCTGCTCTTCCAAGGCTGTTACTGCATTTGTGTCAGGGGTAGACTGCCTGGGAAACTGGGATGTTGACCTAACTGCTCTTTATGCAACATCCTAATTCAGAAGCTCTCCTGTTCAGCGATACAGAAATATTTATGTTGGCAAGGCAACAGCTTTTTTGTCTCGACCTCTGTGTCCTTCATGGAAAAATCTTACTTCTGTGCTTGTGGAGGATACAAGGTTTAAATTTTCTGTAGTTATTAAAGCTTCTAAAATGGAACGTGTGTTGGTCTTCACAACTTCCAGGGGACCATGCTCAGGACTTGGAGAGAATTTTTTTTTTTTTATAACCTGACTTGAGTTGAAAATCACCCATTTTGCCACATCCTTAGCTGCAGGTTGTTGATTGCCTTGCTCAGGCTGCCCTTCTTCACAGTCCAGTATGGCAGACTGCTACTGGCTGTCACTGGTGTCTTTTTCACTGTGTATATTCTCTTGTCCCCTCTTCTTTTGCTGTCCTCTGACTCCATTAATTTAATTCCTGTTTTACAGTTTCTTAGTTGGCTTCTAGCTTCCTTTCTAGAGAATCTTGATGCCCAAGTATTGCTGCAATAGAAAATAAATACAAGTAACGTTTTCCAACCAACCCATGATTTTACACGCTGACTCCCATCCTCATTCCCTGAAGATGAAGGTGGTGTTGTCCACTAAATAGCTAGAATAACTAAGTCTCATTACATAGTGACAGCCAGTGCTCAGGTGGGAGACAAATCCATCTGTGCCTGTCTGTAGTTCTCCTCTGAGGGGGCAACAGGTTTTCTGCCTTTTCCTGGAGTTGGCTGAAGACAAAGGTGGGCCTTAGTTTACTTAGGAGGAGTTCAGGAGGCATTTGAAATACAGGGTCAGAAGCACCCGAAAGCTTCTCTCTGTCCACTTTTGACTGCAAGTTACGGTGTAGCTAGTGACGTGTTCAGCTTGCCCAGCTCCACTGCAGTTGTTTGGAGAAATGCAACTTTTCTGATGCTGTTGTATTTCCCCACCTCATATGACAGCATGATGCCTCTCCACCTTCTGATGGTGGCTTTGCGCTATGGGCATAGTGCTGATGGTTTCTTGGCATTTCCTCCAGTGAAAAATGAGCCTGGTGGTACATACTCAGAGCAATGCTTTAAGGAACTGCAAGTTTGATTCACAGTTTGACACTTGGTAGTTTTGTTTTTCTGCTGATGTAACTCAGTCAAGTGGGTTTTTAAGTGAAGTAATAGTTTGAAAATAAATTTTTCATGTGACTACTTCACAGAAATTAAATCATTTTATTATTATTATAATAAAGGGTGCTTGTTTCATGTCTTCGGTATACCTTCCTTAGTGACTGACAGTTTTATAGTACAAAATATGTCCTTATATATATATCAAGGAAAAGGTTGTTTTAATAAAAAGAGGCCAATTTCTATCCTCAGGTGTTGGGTTTGGTTTTGTCCTCTTGGCTACAAAGTTCTTCAGATTTACAGCATTGCATTGGGCAGGCTGGTGATAGTCAAGGGTTAATGTGAGTAGCACAGTGCTGCAGAAATTTCCATTTCCATGTAGAGTTGTGCAGGGCAGGATTGTTTCCCAAGTGCCAGGGGAAGAGGACGAGCTGACAGACTTTTTCTTAAAAAGACACTTTGAAAGCAGTGGTTAAAAGTACCCAGGAGTGAATGGCCTCTTTTTTAGCTCACATTTAGAATGTTGTTGCAGAGAATGCTATCCCTTGTGCAGGTGTAACTGTGACAGACAGCTGTCAAAGGTGGCCTTGACTATTCACATCCACCTTCCTGAGGCCACAAAACTGTTTCAATGGCTGGAACCCCTCTGCTGTGAGGCCAGGCTGGGAGAGTTGCGGTTGTTCAGTCTGGAGAAGAGAAGGCTCTGGGGAGACCTTATTGAGACCTTTCATGACTTCAAGGGGCCTGTCAGAAAGATGAGGACAGACATTTTAGCAGGGCCTGTTGTGCCAGGACAAAGGGTGATGGTTTTAAACTAAAAAGAGGGGAGATTTAGACCAGAAAGAAGGAAGAAATTTTTTACACTGAGTGTGGTGAGACACTGGACCAGGTTGCTCAGAGAGGTGGTAGAAGCCACATCCCTGGAGACATGCCCAGTGAGGTTGAATGGGTCTTTGAGCAGCCTGCTCTAGTTGCAGGGGGCTTGGACTAGATGAGCCTGAAAGGTCCTTTCCAATCCAAACCAGTCTGTGACTCAGGAAACCAAATCAGTACTATATTGTTCTTTTGGATACCACTGAGAAAGCAGGAGCTTGGGCACGCGAGAAGAGCTTAGTTTGCAGTGCTGTTTATGTGGTCTGTATTAATTCAAGAAAAATGTGCCATGTGGGATCTGTCTTTCAACAAGGATAATGTTGGCTCTTCTCAGGGCTTGACCCATGGGTCCTCAGTGTTGATGGCAGATATGGCTCTGGGATCATCAATCTTCTTCTTTGCCTGTAGTTCTCAAGGTATAGACATTTAACTAAATACCATTGAATGCAAGTGCTTCCATGTAAAATTACCTTAATTTTTGTGTTTACTTTTAATCTCTTAAGAATACCTGCGTGTAATTTATGTCTAAGAACTTCTTGGATATTTTCAAGTCATGTGAAAAGTCAGTGCTTGGTGCAAATGATGGTAATTGAGATTATAATGTTGCTGTGAAGGCAGCACAGATGAACTTTATGTTCTGGGTTAGGTGGAGATGAGGCCTTCCGGAAGGGGACATTAAGTTATCTAAACTGAAAAATCAAGAATTTCTTTAGAAATCTGCAGAACGTTCTGGGTGACTCCAGGTGAAATTGTTACGAAGTTGTTTGAGAGTGATAGGCGATGAAAAGAGTAGGTTGAGATCAGATCAGAGAGAGCTATGTTTGGCGCCTTACGGTGTGTAAGGCTGTGTGAACAGGCTCCAGGATTGCTGTGTGTATGTGCCGTCGGCATGGAAATGCTGTGAGTGTGTTCAGCTGCCTTGAAAACTTAGCTGTAGGAATCCTTCCCTCTTCCTGCCCCTTCTTATCTCCTGGTCTTGTGGACATAATGGGTGGGGAGTGAAAAGCAAAATGATGGGAGTTGGTTTGCTTTATGTTCAGACCTAAGTTTCCTGAGATTACTTTCACATTTGGATATTGCTACCCACTTTACCTTTCCAGTCAGGCACTTCGGGTTTGTGGAAGCTCTGCAGCAGCGGAGACTCGCGTGTGCCTTCTGATTCCTGGGTGCAAGTGGATTACCTGCTAATGCAGTGATCTCCAGCCCTTTGAACAGACAGATTTTTTTTTAACCTGAAGCAGGGAGGAGACTTCATGATAAGTAGAGGCTAATCACAGGTCACTGCCTTCATCTTAGGACTTCTCTTTACCCCAACTGCCTTCTTCCTTTGGTGAGCAGAACTGATAAATTGAAAGGTTTTCTGAAAAGCTTTCAGAGAGGTTCCCAAATTTTAATAAATAAATACATTTTCTGTCACGGAATCTAAATGTGTTTCAGTTCAGTTGTGGCTGCAAGATAAAAAGCATCATGGCTGGCATTTTTTTCAGCGATGCTCTGAAGTTTTATAGTTTCTAGTTTGGCAAGTGGTGTCATTCAATTTAGCTATGGTTTAGCTATCCAAGGACCTGGACAGACATGCTGCTTCTTGTCATAAGGTGGTTGTGCTTTTCCTCAGTTGTGTGTGATTCTGCTGTTATACTTCAGTGATTAAGATGAAATAAGGATGAAATAATTTTATTAATTTTCTCTGTGTATGAACAGTTTATAACCCAAAATGTCCTACCTGATCTTGTATCTTGCCAGCAGAAACAAATCATCTCACCCTCAAAAAATGCATAGATGTGGCACTTCAGGACATGGTTTAATGGTTATTGTAATGTTGGGTAGATGGTTGGACTTGATGATCTTGGAGGTCTTTTCCAACCTTAGTGATTCTGTGATTAAAGTAGAGGTCTGGTGTTCTCATTTAGCTGATGTTTCTTGATGTGCATGGGTGCTTCAATAGATGCTTTTGTGCTTGAAGCACTCCCCATCTGTGTCCTCCTGTGTAGATAAGCAGGATGCCCATACCACTCTTTTTTTTTTTTTTTTTTTCCCCCCTCAGAATCTTCCACCAAAGTCTCAGCCAGAGCAGCACCAGTATTTTACTGATCTGCACTAGATGCTTGGTTTTAAGGAAGAGAAAGTATCATTTGGATGGATTTTACCAGAACTGTCTATGGCCAGTTTTCATTTGTTGCATTTGAAACCTGTCCTGATTTGGGTGCAGTGAAATATCAGTGCTTGATGTGGAGGGACACTTTTGTCCCTCTGAATCAAGTCTGAAGGTCTGCACGGGATGAGAAACTGGTGATTATTTTTATCTGGAGACTTGAAAACCTATTAGTTCTGTTCTTTAGTCCTTTTCTTCCACTTGTGTGCTGCAGAAATTCATTCCCAGCCCAATTGCTTTGCTTGGCTGTTCGTTCCTGTTGGTGGCAGGAAGGTGATACTGCTGCTGAGCCAAGGATGCGACGGTCTTCCAAAACGTGCCTCTGCTTCACACCACCACTGAAACATCTGCAAAACAAACAGGATTGTTACTCACTGTCCTGAGGACTCCAGGCGGTACATGGGAGCATTTGGGAAGCAGGACTCTTTTGGAGTTAGTTTGGTAGGGGCAACAGAAACCTGACTTTAAAATAAGACTCCAGAATGAAGAGAGATTTAGCTGCTGTGTTAATTACAGGTTTACTTTAGGTAGCTGTTAAGCGATACCGTGTTAACTCCCCCCTATGATTATATAACTTTTAAAGTCAAAATGGAGGCTTCATTGTGCTTGTGAAGCCATATCCGTTAGTATTTAACGTAAGCACATCATTGAATCTTCACTATGGAATCTCTGCAGGCCCTTCGCATGCGTGTGGGCACACTGTGGACTTTTACCGGGGAATCCCTTTCTTCAGGTGACAAGATAAAAATAAGCGTGCTGAAGGGAGTCATTGTTAGGTCACTCATAACGTTTTGGCAGAAGCAGAGGGAATGTGGGTCACGATTTTCTGCAGTAACCCTTCATCCCTTCTTCCCTTTAATAAAAGGTGCTGGGACAAAGCTCCTCTTTACACTCAGAGTGTGTTCCTGTCGCAGCTTGCCTTAACCTCTACCCTTGCGAAGTATGTAAGGAATTGACTGATAACAAATCCCTTTCCATCCCCAAATAAAGAAGAAATTGCATGTGATCCTAGCGTGCATGCTAGTTTGTATTTCTAGGGCCCCCAGGTTGAGACATCAGCTGTATTCAGTTTAATGTTGCCCATATATAGCGTGAATAAAGCGTGAAGGAGACACAAACCCAATTTTCTGTGAAAACAGTGCTGATGAAAATCAGTTTGATGTTGGGGGCTTGGTGGTGTTCAGTGGGGAGTGGTGGAGCTGGTTACTCCATACTACTGACTTACCAAAATAGATGTAATCCTCTTTCCACAAGCACAAGATCTTCCCAGTCTTCCTTGAGCTCTGATTCTCTTCAGAGTCACTGTCTGTCCCAAAACACTCCGCTGCTTGCATCCTTGTGCTGCCAGTGTTTTGCTGGTGGCTTCTGAAGTGTGTTTAGGACAGACTAATGCTGGCTTCCTCAGACCTGTCTGCTCTTGTGTCTGCATACTGCTGTCTCCTTCACCAGCCCACTTGTATGGCTGCTGCTGAGGCAGCTGGTGAAAAATAAAGAGGAATTTAACTGTTCCCTTGCTTCTCCCGCAGGAGAGTGAATTGTGTTACCCGGCCAAACTGGAGTGAGTTTTAAGAAAATTCCCAGTACTGCTGGTTTTGCGCAGTGCACGCCCTTTGTGACAGCAGGATTACATGGTTCAGGCTCCATGTAAATAATTCATTTCTTTTTGGACCCGGCCCGAGCTTCTTCCTCACAGAATAATCCTAAGAATGTGTCAGTGCAGTCATCACAAGCACTGCTGACCTTTTCTGTTTACGCGTGCCGGCCCTTGTCCTCTCCACAGTCATAGCAGCGTGACAGACAGCTCTGGCAACACCATCCGTCCTCAGGGGAGGATGCTGGAAGTGTTTCCAGCACAACTGTGCCGTAAAAACTGAACAGAAATTTCAGCAAACCCCATAAAATAAATATATATTGGTTTTTTTCCTGTGTGGAATTATGTATGTTCTGCCACTCATTCAGAGGACTACCTCCAATAAATATTTGACTAACTAGCCACGAGAGCTCAAGAAGCTTCATCTTACGTCCACAAAGGCCTTTCCTGGTTGACCAAGGCTACGCTTGTGCTCAGACTAGTAGAAATGAGCTTATCTGTCAACTCTTGTGTCCCTTTCTGCCAATCTCAGAAGAGCTGTCAGAATTCCCTTTTTCCATGGCTTAGCATTTTTTAGGGTTGTTATGTATAACATTTACATAGAATATATTTCATATGCTATATTTCCTATAATAGCTTAATACCTATATTAAAAAATATCAGTAGTCATCTTGCAGCATCTTTAATTCAGCCACATTCCTGTGCCTATGTAACGATCTTAGGGCTGTCTCTAGGCTGGTGAGCTTTGTGGCAGGGTTTTGGAGTCCGTGCACTCTGTTTCTCCTTGTTTTCTTTTGCTCTTTGGGCTCAGGAGGCAGGGAAAGTTTGAGTTGTGAAAGCACTTGCATTGAACTCCAAGGTCATGAAATTAAGACAGTTTTACCACCTTCATTTCTTCATGTTTGCTCAGCAGAATATGCACCCAACAGGCCAAACCTAGGAAAATGTGAATGTGGGACTAATACAATAAGCTAAAGATTCGCAGGGCTTGAATTAAGCAGTCTCCTGCTACTCTTGCTTTTTTCATTTTAATGTCTTTTTTTTTAATTTTTTTTCCCCAGTAGATAACTTGAGTGTAAAACCTCAAAGTGGTTAAAAAAAACCCCTCAAGGTGGTTATGAGGCTTTTTTTTTTTCTTTGTTTTGCTGCGGTTTTTAGGGTTGTTTTTTTAGCACTTCCTTCAGAGATGGTGGTGAAGCTTTTGAGGAGTGTCTGTGGGCTGCTCTGACTACTCTATGAAGTGGAAACAGTTCATGTAAATGCCGTTTGAATTACAGCATAACCTTTGAAGTCCTCGAGTTTCTGGTCAGGTGAATCTTCAAGAATGTGTTGTTTAATTTCTGTAACAGATTTCAGAGCTGGAAACTAAGGCTGTTGAATGTCATATAAGTAAGAGATTATTGAAGTATAGATAATTCTTTGAGAATTGGACTGGTTGCTTTCGAATTCTACTGAACTCTGAGCCTCCAGGAGGTTTGCAGCCCAGTTGAGATCTTCTCATTGACCTTTTGGGCAATCTGACTGGATTTGCACAGACGTGTTCAGTGTGTTCTAGTCCTGCTGCTAGGACAGCATATGTGAAAAATGAAGCGTGAAGTTCAAGTTTTCCATAGGGTCGTGTGCTGTTTGTAGCTTTTGTCCCTGGGCGTGTTGTAAATCACTTCTGGAAATAATTTGGAAATTACTGAAAAGAACTTCAGCAGTCTTTGAATTGCTGCAAGGAGAAAACATTGTATGCTCATGGAGCCTTGAAAGAATGGCATCATATTTCTCCTTTATTGTAGATTTTATGTCTAGGGGGAGGAGGGGGATTTTTTGTGGTTTGGAGTAGCTCAGCTCAGGTTTAGGTGTTGCTCTTTTGATAAAGAGTCTCCTTTAACATAGCCTGAGGGGCTCAGCCTCCCAAAGACTTTTTTTATGGATATTCAGAGTCTTGTACTGCAGAGTTATGGCATGTTTAGTGCGAATGTTTGTCCATAACGTCAGTAGGTGTCTTGTTCATGTTCTGAAATAGATGCCCAATTTTCTGAGGATCTCACTGGCAAATGCTTTCATGGTAGCTTCAAAATGTTTAATGCTTACTGCATGTTTGTGTTGTGTAAGGCTGAGGAGCTCTATCTTTTGAATACAATGTCTGCATCCAAGGTTTAGAAACTTACATTACAGAAAATCTCGTCATTCTTAATCTGATTAATCTTTGACATTTTATTCCCCAGATTTGAATTGGGTGATGTCAGTTTTCTATTTTATAAATTTGATTTCCAATAGTTTTGTTTGAGATTCAAGATAATACTTTTTTCTGTTTGTTTGATTGTTTGTTTTCTCTAGATGAAAATGTCTTCTCCTTTAGTTCTATTAACTGTTCTTGGGCTGTAGCTGTCCAGGTCCCAGGTCCCTTGTCATTTTGGAGGTAAATTTTTTTTATAGTATCCCTTGGGATGCATGGGAAGATGGTCATAGTCATCCGGGTGGATAAGCAGCAGAAATGGTCTTTTTACACTTTGTTGGTTTTCTCATTGTATTTTGTGATAACTTCCACTCAGAGCTTCTCTTAACTTCATGAGTAGTGAGACTTGGTAAACCTTGGGGTTACTTTAGTAGGTCAAAACCTTGTGAAGAGGCAACTAATAGGTACTTTAAGGTGAATGGTACAGTACTTTGAGAGTGATGAGGAATTTTCATTTCTTGAGGTGTTAGACATGATCTTGAGTAGATATTTAAATCAGAGGCGCAATTTTCAGCCTAAAATCCATAATGGGTTTCTTATTCATTACATTTATTCAGTATTTTCCTTCGTAGACTCTTGTCTGGACAGAGACTTCTTCATTCAGTTGTTCTTTGAGCCCCTCTATGGCTGCCTGTTGGGTTGTGTTGTGTTTTGTTTTGTTTCTTTGGTTTTTTTTTTAAAGGAGAAAAAGTTGAAACTACTTGAATTATTTAGAAGTACATTGGGTGAATCACTTTAGTAGTCACAGGTGCTGTGGACTGGCAGGGATAAGCGAATGCTGGGATGGATGTAGAATCCGGTTGCAAGACATCCTCCCATTTATCAGCTGGACAGGGTGGAGTTGGCTGGTTTTGTTTGTGCAGGCAGCACATGAGCTTTCCAAAAAAAATCTCACATGAAAGGCAACCTCTGGTGTGTGTGGTGGTATTTTTTGTGGGTTGTGTGTTGTTTTTTTTTTTTTTTTTTTTTCCCTTCAGATGATGTTGATTTTTGCTGTGGTGCTGACTGTACATTGTTACTCTAGTTCTTTGACAGACAATTTTATTATCTTGTTTTTTACAGTAGTCACAGCCAAAACCTGCCTGAAGCCAAGTAATCAAGTGATTTTCTGCATCCCCCCACCTCCCCCCCGTATATCCTCAGCATAATTTCCAGTTTTGGTAATCACTCTAGACCCTTCCAGTTGACAAACAAAGTCTGATGGTATATAGACACTTTGCTTAGCTCTTTAGAAATGGGGATGCAAATGGTTTCTGATATGTATACATAGTGTATAGGATAGAACCAGGTATGTAAGTCAACTGTAATGGTGAGCAGGGTTAATTAAAATTATCTTAGGATAATGGCTGGCACAGAGGAAGCATTTATGGGGCCCAGAGGCATCCACTGTGGGCTGTCCCCAGGGCAGGAGTGATTCAAAGGCTTGCTGGAGGAGGTCAGCGTGACCCCAGTGGAAGGTGTGGTTTCAAGTTTATAAATGCCTGCTGGACAGTTGGGTTATAAACCCAGTGTTCTTCTTTGGTTATAAACCCAGTGTTCAGGGTTTAATTTTGTAATGCAGCTTAACCAGGTGAGCCTGAGGAAAATTGCTGTGTGCCTTTTCACCTTTTTCTTAGCATTATATAACTCCTCCAGCTGCTACCCAGAGGAAAGGGCACCATAAGTTGATATGCTTAGTCCATGAAGTTTCCTGACAACCTGTAGTTCCAGTGAACTAGCCAGTCCCAAACAACGTGTAAATATTATGCACTTGCCCTGGAGGCTGGCACTGAAGCAGATAAGGTGAGCAAATGGACCTGAGATACACATCTTATTGGCTGAGTAAGAGGAAAATGAGTTGGACAATGTGGATTATCTGAAAACCAAAATGGGCCTTTTAGTAGCTACGCTCTATCATCAGTAAGTACAAGCTCCTAGAAGTGTTCATTCTGATTTTATTTTGTAGTGGATATTCTGTTACATACCCAGCTATATCTTGTCAGATGGTTGATATGAACCGTGGTCTTCCTTTCTCCATCAACTGCCAGTCATTTTCGTAACACGGTATAGCACCACTTTTTAAAGGCTGGTGAATATTTTCCTGTGAGTCAGCAGAGGTCTGAGTCATGGGTGGTTCTCAGCCCATACGGAAATGCCTTCTGCAGGTGATAAAGGTGAAATGTTAATTGGAGCCAGCTTGTAGATAAGTGCACTACCTCTACCTTATGATAAATGATCTGGAGGCTTGTCTTTCAGAGGCTGTGAATGACCCAAACCACCACCTATTATAAAATGAGTTGGGGTTTTTTTGGCTGGCTGGTGTTGGTATTCAGGATATAAAATGTTTTATTATCTGTAATGTTCTTCCATATTTACAGATAATGTGAAATAGATTTCACTACTAGAAATAGCTTATATTTAGAGAAGGAGCAGCTGACACAAACTAGAAACCAGGAAGTTCCATCTGAATGGGAGGAAAAAATTCTTTTGCTGTGAGCATGCCAGAGCTTGGCACAGGCTGCCCAGAGAGGTTGTGGAGTCTCCTTTGCTGGAAAGATTCCAAACCTGCAGGGACAGTGCGCCCTGCTCTGGGTGACCCTGCTGGAGAGCAGGGCAGTGGATGAGAAGAAGGATCTCCAGAGATCTCTTCCAACCCTCAATATTCCGTGATTTTGTAAAATAAGAGGTTTCTTTTGGTTTCAAAACCCTTCCTTTCCCCTCATGACTTTCACTATTGACTTCAGGCTTTTGTATCTTTTGCCAAGAAAGGTTGGACCGGATGATCCTTGAGGTCCCTTCTGACCTGGTATTCTGTGATAAATAGAATTAATTGAGAGTATAACCTGGAGGATGGTAAAACCCCTCTCACTTCTCTGAATTGTGTGGAAAGGTCAGAAATGGCACTTATAAATATACAGTTTTAGTACCGTGTCAGCTTTCTTAAAAATAAACCACACGAGTTGAAGTCTACTAGAATATTTCAGGTATAAAGGGCAAGAAAAGCTACTGGTCTTGTGATTTGCTGTGTGGTAACTGGTATGTTCTGCACAGACCATGGTGGGAAGTCTGGAGCTTGTGTAAAATTGCATTTCAGATGCATCCCACTGCTGCTGTTTGGTGGATTCTCATTGTAAGAGCACTAAACCTCTAGATGAAAAATTCTTAGGGGGAAAACTTTATTATGTTATCAATAATATCTGGAAGTTTCTTGTCACACAGGGTGTCTGTGCCAGACCCAGCGTGGCGGGCTGGTGTGGCTGAAAACAACTGCAAACACTTACCAGCTTCTGTACAAGGGATGAAAACCTTGGTGCTGGAGAGGAAATCCCAGTATTGTTGAGTTTTAGTTTATGCAAATGTCCTGTGGCATTTCAAATAAAAGTTAAGTGAAAAAGCCGCTTCCTAGATAGAGGTTTTTATGATGGTACACGAGTAGTCTGGCTCCAGCTTGCTTGCAGTCTCGGTTAAAATGGTGGAAGTGCTAAAAATACCTTCTTAACCCCACAGTGGTGGTTTATGTCAGTTTCCTGAAGGAATGAAGCCCTTTAATTAGTAAGACAGTGAAGTTTATTTTGGGGCTCGCTTTTGTTTTCAGCTTGGGATGTGAACTTTTTATGCACTGTAGCTTAAAGAGAAAAAAAAAAAAAATACAGTCTTGTAGCTGTGACAGGGCCTGCTCCAGCTGTTGGCAGCAGCTGCAGCTTGTGCTGTGCTTGTCCTGGTGCCTGCCTTTGCCCGTGAAAAAAAATCTGTTTAAATGGGGAGGAGGATCATAAAATAGTTTTGATCTGCACCAGTAGCTGACTTGATGTGCTAACCACATGTTGTCTCCGTATATGCAATCCTAAAGACATCCCAAGTTAGCCGTTTGTCATGCAAGTGCAGCTTTTGGTAGCCTGGTGGAATGGGAATCATTAAACTTGTTCTAGCTGGGGAAAAAAAAAACAAACCAAACCCAGCATATATCAGTCAGATAAATGCCCCAAATTCAGGCTTATCATGTCTGTCCCCGATGTCAAAAGATGGGAGACCCGTCTGGCTCCTGTGTGTCGTGCTTTGGTTTGCAGTCTCTTGGTACTGTGATCCACTCTTAGGGTGATTTGGAGAGGCCAGAGGATTTTCATAGCACAGTTGTGTTTTACAGAATCAAAGTGAAATCCCCAAATGGAATAAAAAGAAAGAGGAGCAGAAATTGCCATTTTTGCACCCTTGGATGTGTCTGGTTGGAGTGGGAGTGCCCGGGGTAGCCCTGACCCAGGCTCTGGCCAAACAGCTTTCTGCAGGGGGTAGGGCCGGTCCCTTGGGTGATTTCCAAGATGCTAAAAGGGCTCATTTGGTGCAGTGTGTGCTGCTGCCCCCCACATTTTATTATGGGTTTAAGGCTGCACTTGATTGTGTTAATTATTTTTCAAAGAGCATGCCTTAGTGTTGTTGCTGGAGTAGAGGCTGACACCCTTTTTGTTAGCTTTGAAGTACACTTCAGATCTTTATGTGGCTTTGACTTTCAGGTTTTCTTCCAAACACACACAAAAAAATTAATTCTCATAATGAATTTCAGTCTCTTAATGCAGTTGAGTTTACCTTAGGAAGTGGTACAAAGGTGAAAAATAATGAAAGCCCTGACAGGATAACTGGCCTCCAGTTTTCTTTTCCCAGCTCGTGAAAAGGCAGTAGGAGGTTATGGCATTAATAGGGAACAGAATATGAAGAGAGAGTAATTTCTGAAGTGTTTGGGTGCTGGGGTGAGGAGTCAGTTTACAACGTGGCTTGCCTATAGTATGTCGTAGGTCAAGCCAGAACAGCAGGAAGCTGCAGCAAGAGGCCTTTTGCAAAAAATGGATTCCTTTTTTCCCAGTTCTCCCTTTAATAGGGCGTACTTGCGTGTTGTAAAATTGTGGGTACAAAAAGCGTTAAGAGCAGGTTTGGAAGGAAGGAGGCACAGGTCTCCTAGGTGTAGATAAATTGTTTTTTGGTTCCTGAGCTCTGCTTGGGCTTCTTTAAAGATACCATTTCTAGTGCAATCATTTCAGTTTAAAGTGCATGCCTGAAGTGATGGGAATGTGATGAAGCTCTGAAGACATACTTGAGTTTTTTGGCTTCACCCAGGAAACACAAATGAGAATATAACCAGAGGGGCGAGAATTTTGCCAAGACCAAGAACAGTTTTACTGCTGGGTGAATATTTAAAAAAAAAAAATTAATACTACCAGTCCAGTTTTATCAATGCTAAAAATGCAGCTTGATAAACCTGAACTGGAGAAGTATGTATAAATTGGTAATTGTGTATAGCTGGGATTTTTTGCTTCCAAGAAAACATCATGGTAGCCTCAGAGGCACGTCTGGTTCTGCATTGATTTAGGTCCCAGTGATTCGAGGTACTGCACTAATTCTGAGCTGGGTTGTGTTCATGGCTTGTGTAATGGTGATAATCAATGTAGCTGTGATGATACTCCTGCTTTCCTTTTCCCCTTGCAGGCTTGATGGGACAGGCCAGATCTTTCAAACTTTGCAATAACTCTTGAAGTTTGGAAAAAGTTGGGTTTAATGTAACTTGTGTGAGGTTTGAAGCATCCTTTTTGTCAGGCTCCAGCTCCAGAGCACTAACCAAGTTGAGGGTGAGGTGGGACAAGTTCCCAGGGAGGAGAATGTGAAAGAGTGGTAGTGGATGGCTGTGAATCTTGGGATCCCCGTGATTGATTTGCTTTCCTTCAGCTCCCCACAAACCTGCAGTTTTATCTGAGAATGGAAGTTGAAAGAGGTTTTGTGTTCTAGTTAGTCACTGAGTCTAAAGTTCATCCGACAAATGTTTTGAGTTTCCAAAATAAGTAATTCCCACTTGGATAGATCTGCTGTGCTCTGAAGTGCCTTGTAATAGCAGGTGCTTTTGAAAGAGGAAGCTGGGGAAGGAAGCTGCTTCTCTAGTGGGGCGTTTAGTCACATACTGCCTTTGAACTGTTACTTTGTGAACAGTCTTAAGGCAAAAGATAGTGGCAGCCCCAAGCCCATCTCTCCTGGCTTTCCCTCTGCTTCAGGAACAGAAAGGAAAGAGGCTTTCCCTCGTTCTTGCTCAGCTGTGCTGTGTGTGAAGACACTGATGCTTTGATGGTTCTGTAAGGGTTCAGTCTTTTGGTGGTTTAATAGTCTCTTAGACAAAATAGTAATGACTTGGAGTAACTGGGCAGTATCTGTATTACAGGAAAATAAAAACTGAGCATCTGAAGGAGCATCTGAGGTGAGTAACTTGGTGCTTATGGGTGCTGCTGAAACAGTCTATGTGTCCCTATGCAGTTGTAGGGAAAGACATGGAGGAAACATGAGAGCACAAAGGGCACTTGCCTGTTCCTGAGTGGCCTTCAGAGGAGGCCTTCTCTTTGCTCCATGAGGCTGGGGACGCAGCCTGCCAAACAGACACCAAGAATCTGTTTCCAATACTTGCCCCCACCCCACTTTCATAGAATCAGAGAATGGTTTGGGTTGGAAGAGGCTGTTAAAGGTCATCTAGTCCAACTCCTCTGCAGGGAGCAGGGACATGTGCAACTGGAGCAAGCTTCTCAGAGACCCATTCAACTTCATCTTGAATGTTTCCAGGGATGGGGCTTCTACCACTTCTCTGGGCAACTTGGGCCAGTGTCTCACCAGCTGCAGTGTAAAACATTTTTTTCCTCGGATCAAGTCTAAATCTCCTTCTTAGTTTAAAACCATCACCATTGTCCTGTCACAACAGGCCCTGCTACAAAGTCTGTCCCCATCTTTTTGATAGGCCTCTAAGTACTGGAAGGCCACAAGAAGGTCTCCCCAGAGCCTTCTCTTCTCCAGGCTGAACAACCCCAACTCTCTCAGCCTGGCTTCACAGCAGAGGCGTTCTAGCCCTCCCATCATTACCGTGGCCTCTTCTGGGGAGGATGGATGGATGTGTGTCTCATCAGACCAGAGGGGCAGAATCCCCTCCTTTGACCTGCTGCCCGTGCTGCTGGGGATGCAGCCTGGGATGGCATTGGTCTTCTCTAGGTTCTCCATCTTGGTTATTAGGAAGTAAACCTTTCTATCTTAGAGGATCTATTTGCAATTGAAATAAAAAAGGGCCTCTTTCTCTGTTTCCTTGTTGCTGTAACTAAGGCTTTTGCATTGGTTCCAGCTCAGCATTAATTCCCTTGGAGAGCATGCTTTGGACTGCATTAGCATTTTTTTTGACATTTGACAAAAGCCTTGTTTAAACAAGTTAGATGTGCATTGGGCTAATAAATATAAAACCCATCAGATTATTCCTGCTGTGCTGTTCTCTGGAGAACAGTGTCTCATTTGTGTATTTTCCACTAATCATCTCCAAATCTTGCATGGGTGATATCAAGTTAAGGAAAGTGGACTTCATAATACATATGGTACAGTCAGATTAAAAAAAAAAGGCTCTGTTTTGACAACCAGCATAGCAATCTGGGAGACATGACTCGAGTTCTAAAAAATGTTTTCAGAAATGTGTTGCATAAACAAGTCATAATTTCCCTCGTGGAGAGGGGAAAATGTTTTTCTAGATGTACGTCTGCACAAACACGCCGGCCCCATTTTCTGTCGCTGCAATTTGAAGAACCAAGCAAGTAAATCTGAGTGATGATATGATCGTGTGATGCCACAGCACAGATTTTGGTTGAGAAGTGAGGAAATGGGGGTCTTAAGTCAATTTGTAAGTGATTGAACTTTGATACTGCCTATTTTTACATCTGGGAGCTGTGACTGCACCAGGTGGCACAGGGCAGCAGGAGAATGAAGTGTCCTTGATCGCACCATTGCTCATTTTAGCCTTGTCTAGCAGCTCTTGGTTGGAGATTACTCGAGAAAGGGAAGAACGTTCAGACACTTAGAAGACTGTTGGTTTGCAAGCCCAGTTACTGCATCATGCCCATTTAACCACATTGACATCACTGTGGCTGTGCGGGTGAGATGAAGGGGAGAGTTTGCCTCTGTCTACATTAATCATGCTCAGAGTGTGCAACCACCAAGCTGAGAAATTGAGAAGGAACCCTATAGATGGGTGGGTGAATGATGTATTGGAGAAGGGCGGTCTTGGCTTTTATGGTGGAAATCATGCCTCATTTTTCCTGGAGATCTTTAGGGGAGGACAAAAGAAATCTCTCTATTTTGATGTCTGAAAGAACTGCTTTTCCTAGAGACTTGAGCTGCCATCAACGAAGAGGGAGGGTCCTCTTGTGTATATGACTACTTAAAAAGTAAGAAATTATGTATAGGAATAAACACTTGATTCTTCCTTTTGAAAAAAAAACCCAACAGCAAGTCTTGGAAGGATCTGTGCTGCAGTCTCTTCTGGTTTAGATATTGATAAATGCCTGGGGGGGGAATGAAAGAGGGTGATAATTTATGGTTTGTTTGGGGTAGTAAAAAAACCAGGAGCTGGTTGTGCAGAGCTACAGAGAAGTCTTGCAAATTAGTGGTGGGCATACTGGGAGATTACACTTGATGTAGAAGAGTGCATAACATCACATGGGAGGGGGTAGCTCTGAAGGAACTGTAAGTTTTGGTAAAGTTCTTGGTGTCTGGAAGAGCTTTGTGGAAATCGCCAGCGAAGTGCTTTGCAGGCTTAGAGCAAAGAGCATTAAGGACAGAGAACAGAGCAAGTTTGTCATGGCTCCATTAAAAAAATGTAGCATGCCTATCTCTGGAAGCTTTGGGGACTGTGATTGTGGTCCTCGCATCTGGAAATAGGTGTAGGGGAACAATAAGATGCATTAAAAGGGAGGTGGTTCTTCTCCTCCACTCTTTCTGAGGGAAGCCACATACAGAGTGCTCTGCCCACTTCTAGGCTCCCCAGTTTGAGAGAGAGAAGGAACTACTGGTCCAACAGAGGTTTACAGAGATGCTGAGGGGACTGAAGCATCACTGTGCTAAGGAAAAGCTGAGAGACCTGGGGCTGTTTAGCTTGGAGAAGAGGAGATCTGATCAATGCTGTTCAATAGCTAAAGGGCCTGTGGGGGTCAAGAGGAAGGGGCCAGACTCTTGTCAGTGGTGCCCAGTGACAGGACATGGGGCATCCTGCTTAGGTTTTGGTGATGCTTAGAGCTTGCCCCAGTATAATCTCTTCTCTGGGTTCTTACTGGTGGAAATCCTTTACTTTACACTGTATGTTTGGTTTTAATTGAATACTGTTGCTGGTTTACCTATAGAATAACTATTTTCTCCTCTAAGTAGTCACCAACTTCTTTGGGTTTGGGTTGGGTTTTTGGGTTTGGGTTGGGTTTTTGGGTTTGGGTTGGTGGTGTTAACAGCCATTCTTATCTCTTTGAAAAGCCACGAGTATTTGCAGTCTGCCGAGCAATGCATCTCAGTCATTTTTTTTTTTTTTTGCATCTCTGTTGTGACTTCTTTCTGGCTTTCTAAAAATCTTTTTTAGAAGGTTCTTGTAGTTTCCCCCACTTCATCTTTTTGACTGTATACTTTGACATTGATTCCTCTTTTGCCAACCCTATTAGGTGATCCTCTACATCTCTGATGCATTGATAATCAGATTTGAATAAGAAAGGCTCATTTCTTGTTTGTGTCCGTAGCCAGGAAAGACAACACAGGCAGTGATATATATATTTTTAAATTATTTTTTAAAATTGTTTCCTTTTGGGTTCTTTGGACGTGGTTTTAGTCCTGTAGTTTGTTAGTCCCAGTATTCAGCAGTTTGTAAGAAGCACAGTCACTCCCTTGATGTCTCAAACGTGGCTTGCTACAGCTCGGAATCTTATAACTGGATTTTCACCTAGCTACATTTGAAGTGATGTTTCCTACCCTTCTCTTGAGACAGAATGGTATAAAGCAGACCCCACGGTGGACACGGATTTGTTTTCTAGAGATACCCAACCAAATAAGAGAGTTATCAAACATTTAATCTCCAGTGGCTTCTTCTACAGTTACTTGTTTAACTGCATATTCTGAGGCCTCGGTGTTTCCAGAAATACTCTGTATTGCCAGAAAAAAAGATGATAGTTCATCACAGGGCGCAGATGTAACCTGAGGCATGAGGACAGACCAGAGCCCTGGTACATCAGCAGTGCTGCTTTGGACACTTCTCTGGTTGCAAGAATATGAAGCAATATAGCAGAATTTAGCCCCGTGTAAGAATCTACCTTGGCAGGCATGATTTTTCTGTTGTGCTTAGGTAGTACTTTTAATTAAAAAAAAAAAAAAAAAAAAAAAAAAGGTAAGAATTAAAGAGACTAACAAGACTTAAAAAAAAAACCCCCAAAAACTTCCCACAAAAAACAAAAGGAAAAAAACCCAAATCAAACCCCAAAAAAAGACAGCAAACAACACGCTGTTAATATATCTTTATTTTCAAGCAATCATTTACTTTGCCAGTATTACTGGGGCAGGAAACAGCTTTACTACAGCAATGCTTTCATTTTGTTTTTGTCTACTTTTTATGTTCCTTCCCACTTCTTGCTGTGGTCACCATTGCCCTGTTGTAAAAGGGACCAGCTGGGATCGGTGTCTTTCAGCATCCCATTTCTCCGGGGGATGCTGCTGATTACTAAGGAACATGCATTTTATTGGAAATAAGTTATATTCCTGATAGTCCTTGTTCAGAACATCCCACTTTGAAGTGCACTGCGCTTCTCCAACGGCAGAGTAACCTCGGGGGAAAACAGTGGGTTTATCTGTGGGATTTTAGATTTTCTTAACACTAACTGTGCATCAGCTCCAGAAGCCAACCCACTGTGAAAATACAGGGAATGCCAAGTTTTTCATGTTAAGTATGTAATTAATTTGTTCTTATAAACAGCTTACAGCCAACTCTTTGGGTTTGGTTTGGATTGGGGATTTTGGGATAGTTTTATGGGGGACGTGGGAGAGATTAAGATGAGTAGTCTTGGTTGGAGCTACTTTATGTTTAAGGACAAACCAAATATTTTGGTGGTGTTAGATGGAAAACTTCAAGCATGAAACTGGTTTTGGGAAGATATTTGGAAACATACATGATTTGTCCTGTTGTAAGAAGCTTAGGACTTTTTCCAGCTGTAGGAGCTAAGGAGAGCATGTCTTTGAAATCACCCCAAAAGCCATGTGCTCGTTGAGGTCAAGTATAGCTGTAGGTGTAAGACAGATGAGGGAAAGATGTGGCAGGAACAAAATCTGTTTTGATCTTAAAAAAAAAAAAAAAACAAACCAGGACAAAACCCAAGTGCTGTGGTGACAAAGTGCTTTTAAATCTCCTAAGCCCTAAAGCATATTTTAGGCAAGGCTGACGCATTGCTGTTTAAGGTTGTGTAGCTCCCTCCATCACTGGTCCTCCTTTTGTTTCCATGGCAGCGCAAAGGATAACGCTGTTGCAGCTGCCGGTTGCTACTGGAAGATAGATTTTGGGTTTGACCTGAATAACTCTTTAATACAGTTCCCAGTTACAGGGCATGATTTTTCAGATGTCAGATACATGGGAGGCTCTAAGGAAGTTGCCTGATGCCTCAAAAAAGCTGACTTTACAGCAATTTTCTGTCATACAATTAGCAAGTGGGTATTGATAGTGATAAATCTGAACCAATAGCAAACATTTATGTTGGAACTGTAAGAGTCTTTGGATTTTATCTTTTCTGACAACACTGGGAGGGATGGGGGGAGTATTTTGAACTGACAGCTCACAAAAATCCCTCTCGTTTCAGGACTGTAGTTGAATGGCTGTGGGGCAATTTTCATGACTTCTCTTGCTATGTGTGTATTAATCTTATTAACGAAGTGTGAATACGGCATAGTGCGTGGTGGGATGTGGCTTCCCAGTGCTGTCACCAGAGCCTGGCTGGAGTTCCCAACCCAAGCTGGGCAGAGAAGGAATGGGATCATGCTGCACTTCAGCTTTTAGGTGAAATATGCCTAAGAAGAATAAATGACACATCTGCATCTTGGGAAAGAAAAAAGGGACAGTTTGTAGGTGTGTAGTTACAGCAGTAATTTCTAATTGGCATACAGAGTAGAGCTGTATAATCTGCAATTCTATCAAACTGAGTGAGTAGGGAGGGGGAAAAAACCCAAACATTTTCTGATCCTGATACGTTTGTGGTGATGGTTTTGTTTTGTGTGGTGGTTTTTTTTTGTTTGTTTGTTTGTTTGTGTTTGTGGGTTTTTTTTTGTGGTTGTTGTGTTTTTTAATTACTTGTTATTGCTTTGTAGTAATTGTACATGGAATAGAATGTATAAACAGAGAGGATCCATATCTAAAGCTGACTCTGTTTTAAAAAACAGGTATCAGATGAATGAGAAAATCAATATATAAAAGAGGCCTTTTGGAATGTGACACGCTCTTCCAAATAATATTTTATGCAAAGCTGAAAAGCTGAAAAGCATGTCAGGATAGCTTTCTGCTATACTTTGTTGAAATTGCGTTTAGTGCTTTGACTTGAAATGCTGGGGGCTGAGTTGGAAAGGCCAGCTGCAGAGAGATTACCCCTCCTCTGAAAAATGCATGTTTTATTAGTATCGCAAGTCTCAACCCAAAAGTTGCCCATTTCCCACTTTTCTGAGAAAATTAACGCACAAGCTTTGGGAAGTATGTTTTGCAAGTGCTCCTTTGATACGGCTCCAAAAGAGATGTGTGCGTTTATCTGCATCTCTGTGGGCAAGGGGGGACTTGCAGGAATATTTTCTGTACCTCTTTTTTTTTCTCACATTTTTATTTCAAAGTAAGAAGTAGCTCTTAAATTTGGCTTGTAATGCAGAAATGATTGAGGGAGAGGATCGAGGTGTTATGCAGTTGTTGGTAGTTTTAACTGCAGTCACATGTTTTTGAGGCCTTCTGTTCTTATCAAAGAGGAAAGGATCTTTTGCTGAGCGCTTCTAGAGAAATCCCCTTGGCTTTGCTTTTTTTTTTTTCCTTTCTTTTTAATATCTTCTCCCCATGTAAAAAGACAGCAAAGGGACTGTGGGATAGCCTGAGGGAAGCTCTTACTAAGAAGCTTTCCAAGAATCATGGAAGAATTAAGTCTTTTCATGTTGTACTGCAGAGACATCTGCCTGCTCTGTGCTCATCCCTCCTTTCGGACAGGTTTGCAATGAGATTTTCATCTCAGGCAGACAAGAAGAAATCCATGAGCTTCTTGGGCTTTGGGTTGAATCGCAAGTCAAGGGTGAGGTGTTGTGCTGACAATAAAGGACAACAAGGTTAGCGGAACCAGGGCTGGTGCAGTACAAGGAGTGAAGCTCTGATGGTGCTGGGCTGCCATGATGGTATTGGAGTAGCTTAGGTTCTTCCCGAGTATTAATCAGCAGACAGGCTTCATTGGCTTGGGGGGATTTTTATTTTTTTTAAAGCAAGAGGGACCCAAAGGATATGAAGCTGCTATAAATCTAATCAGCCCCAGTTAAAAGTATTTACTCTGTGGTCTGATTAGCTGCCGTGCTGCTGTTGCCCATGGCGGTAAATGGAGTTCATTTAAGTTAGCAGAGGGCCTCCAGCGTTAAAAATCAAGCCTGGGATGAAACAGCCTGCTGAACCCCTAAGACAAGCTTTTCCTGTGGTGATTTCTGTAATTGCTGTGAAACTTCTCTGGTTTTCGTACAGGACTTCCCTCCCCTCTCCAGAATTGTGAATGGTTGAAATGACCTTGACTCTGTGGTCTCAATAACACCCTTTTGCCAGTATTTGTTTAGCTTTTAGTGATTGGTCCTGAGTTTGAAGAAGGAAATTTGGTTTTTTGTCCCTTTAAAAAGTTATTCTAAGCAGGGCTTTTATATATGGAGTGTTGAAACAGACCTTCTTGGATATCCATAGCTGGGTTATGCCATGGAATACATAGATCTCAGCAGGAATGGCCATCAGATTCCAAGGTTTTACAGCTTTGTGTTCATGGGGAACCAAAATAGCACGTCCACCTGATTCTTACTGTTGGAACTGATACAGAAGGTTCCTCTTGCTGGAGTTGCTGAAGTGAGGTCTTAATATAGCCAAAGATCTTCTTGTGGTTTGTGCTTTGGTGTTGTGATGTCTCAAGTGGAATGGAGAAACTACATGTAGTGGTGGAAATTAAAAAATAACAACAAAAAAAATCAAGAAAACCCAAAACACAGAAAAAAAAAAACCCAAACAAACAAAACCCCAAAAAAACTACAACTAAGTCTGTTTTGTGGAGAAGGAAGCTTGGCAAAGAAACCACAACTTAAGCTATCTTTCTGGTGCACGTTTTAAAAATAAATGATTGACGCCATGCACATTTGAAGCTTTTGATCATTGATGCAGAAGTTAAATGAACAGGACATGCAACTGTGATTAATTATTGACAAAAGTCATTCCTTTCATATGTATAGTCTGTAGTTAGATGTGAAGGTTGAGTTCACTTGAATTCCAAAGTCGGCAAGTAATGCAAACAAGACTCCAGTTGATCAGCTTCATACATGTGGTTCTATTTATTATGCAGATCTCCTCCAGTGTGTTTAAATCAACATGCAGTAGGGAAGGGTTTTGGTCTTTTTCAGCAGAATGTTTTGTGGACTACACAATTTGGGCTTTGCATGCTGCAGTTTGATGCATCCAGTGTTTCATAGTCGTCATGTAGCTGTAAGTTTGTTTTCTTTCTTAAAAAAAAAAAAAAAAAGGCAAATCCCCAAGCTTGTTTGTCATATTCTATCTGCAAGTATTTGACCTTTTCACCTTAACTTCCATGGGTCTTGGGACTTACTTGGAATAAATCACTGTTCTGAGGCATTTGTACTAGAACTAAATGGCTTAACTGGGCACTGCCACGTCCATACAGATGCTGGTACATGAACCTCCTTTTGCTAAAGGGGCTAGATGCTGGTTTATGATGTGCCCTGGTTTTTTCTGTCATTATTCCTTGTAAACATGCCGAGGTAAATTATCCAATTATACTGGGGAGAGGAGATTACCTCAGACATCCTAATAAAAGTTTGTGGGATTTGGTTTGTTTTAAGGTGGTTTTTTTTTATTTTATTTTTTGAAGGGCAGTGGAAAACTTTCTGTAACTTAATTGCAAAACAAAGATAGTAGTATTGTGAAATTTTAGTTTAAATTACTTGGGTTGAGATCGAGCTTTTTTTTTTTTTGAGCAGGCATATTTTTGCAGTAACATGGTATTTCAAATATTCTTAAGTATGTTGGACACTCAAAACCTGTGTGTGTAGCAATAACCAGGTACTTAACAAAAAGGAGAAGGTAGCTTTGTCAAGAACCCCAGCACCATGTCAAGTTAGTTCTATTATATTTCTTTTACCCTATAGCTGATCAGAATTAAAAAGCATGTATTTCTCATATTGAGGGTACTTGATGTTTGGGACAGTTTGTTTTGGAAGGTGATTGTGTGGGTTCTTGTTGCATTTCCATGAAGGAAGGACTGGGCAGGATGAATAAATCCTCACCCTCGAGCTGGATCACACTTCCTCTCTGTAACCACCATCTTTCTCTGTTATCTTTTGGCCTCTTGGCTTTTTGGAAATTTCCCTTTCGTTGCCTCTCCTGTCTGATTTATGCTTTTGCAATATACAGATCTTAAAAAATACTATTTAAAGATTTCATAAAGTAAAAAGTGAGAGGGCTTCTGATATTCTTTTTACCCTTGTGAGGCTACTCTATAACCTCAGTGATAGATTTTTTTTTTTCAGTTCTCTAAATTGGTGTCAGTTTCTTTTTTTAATCTCCTGTGGTGAGAAAATCCAACGCTTTGTTTTTACTGAAGCTTGTTGACACTAGTAGCGAGTTCTCACACTTTGTTTCACACCCCTAACACCCCTGCCAGTCAGGCATGATACTTGCTGGAGACTGATAGTTTTCCTTGACCCCTGAGAATCTGGAGATCAGCTGAAACCTCCTTGTTTTGTACTTTGTTGATTACTTCTTCCTGCTACTGAGTCTTGCAGATAAAATGGAATATAAATGCTACTTGGGGTTAGGAAGAGGGCTGCAGGGTAACTTAGGTCTGCCACGTGGATACATGTTGTTAATTGTCAAAACTTTCGTGGAATCAGGCTTAGCTGGAGTAGTCTTGATTGGATATTGAAGTTTTTGCATGGTAGGGTATGGATTTCACTCGTTAGCTGTGCTGTAATATGGAGGCTATCAGTATAATTATGGGCTGACTAACGAGCTCTATTTAAAAGGGGGGGGAATGATGATCCCAAAGCATCAGATTTATAAGTGCAAATGAGTTTATCTTTACTAGGGAGGGGACTGGTGATTAAACATACAGTGATATTATTTAAATCAGCACTTGTATGCTTTCAAGCATTTAAGATAACTGAATCTTTATCACTGTTCCACAAGTGATGACTTGAATAATGAGTATGTAAAGTAAGTTACTCTTGGAAATCTGTACTTTATGCCCCCTCAAGAAGTAGGTTTGTATGGAAAGGAGCTGTTTGGTTTTTTGGCTTCTTGTTACAGTTAGCTCTTTCATATCATGCTTGGGTTAAATGGTAATTTCTTCTCCTTTTCCACTACTTCCCAAGTTAGCAGCAGGTAAAAACAAAACCATGAAAATGAGCAGTTTACTGTCAGGGCAAGTTAGGGAAGGATTCTTCTTCTGTGAAAGGCTGTAGCAGGTTTCTGAAGGTGGCATTTTGATTCCTGCTGGTCTGGTGCTCTGCAGACTTCCCAGGGGCTATTTGGAGAAGTTTGGGACCTGGAATGAGGCTGTCACAAGGCTGGTTGTGTGCTTAACTCGATGGCAGGAGAGGAGCCCAAGGTCCTGCTTGTCAGGTTTGTTTGGACTCTTGTATCCATCCTGTTGTGATCCGGTATCTTCCATTGCTCGCTGTAAAGGAAGAACTTTCCTTCCTGTAGGAGGGTAGGAAGGAAAACATCCCAGACCAAGTTGTGGTCCTTCTTTAGTGTCTGAACTGTGAGGTTCCTAGGTGGCATGTTATGTTCTTCATTGAAATACTGTTGTTTGCTTGTCTGCCTCTCTTAAGTGTATGTTCACCTTGGCATGCTATGGAAAGTTCTCTCTAACTTTCCCGGTTTGAGACGATCACATTTTCACATGTTTCTGGATTCTAGATTGTCTTCTGACTGGAGACGAGGAAGTGGGGCAATAGTTGCTCAGGCCAGTACCCTGGATGAATCCTATGTCCCTGCCTGTTTAAATAGAGGGACACCTTTGACTCAAGCAGTCTCTGAACCAAATGGCAGTTAGTCTGCAGGAAAAACATCTCACGCAAGTGTCTCCTGTTCTTCACCAAGCATCACCTACTGGTCTCTGCTGTACATACTACAGCCTAGAGACCATTATTGGTCTCTGCTGTAGATACTGCTGTAGATAGATCTTTGGCCTGACCTGGTACAGCCTTTTTCTATGCAGATGTGGTAGTTTCTAAGCAATGCAGTAAATAATATTTATCCCAGCTGCACTGAGTAACTTAAAAAGGAAGAATGTTTTTGGAGCAGAGGGCTGTGACAGCTCTCAAGACATGAAATTCTTTTCTCTCCAGCCCAGCTTTCAAAGCACTGTTCATCCTTTGCCATCATCTCTGTCCTCATCTTTCCCTTTCTTGGCTCGCAGCCTCTGTTTGGTCTGAGATGGTGATGATGTTTGGCAAATGCTTTTCTGCTACTCCCATGCAACCAGCTCTTTCTGAGCTCAGGATGAGGTAGTAACTAGAAGGTACTGTTCATTTTCACCATTTCATAGGGCTTCAAGTCGTCGTTACCTGTTAATTGAAACTGGAATGCTTAGCTCTAAAATTCAGATCTAAATTTAGCTTTGTTCACTTATCCCAGGGTTTCCTTCTGTGGTAAAAAATGCTGATACAATAGTGGAGGAACAAAGCAAAATACTTATAAGCAGTATTTGCTTTCTCAAACCTTTATTAAATCAGCCAGAATTGACAGGAACTGGGTTGCAGGAAAATTACTTGTGTGCTGCTTCCCAGTCAGACCTCACCAGCAGAAGAGACTTGATTTAACTGGTGTAAAGCCCCATCTAATAGAGATGTAAACCTGGGACTTTAGGTTTTTTATGATACCCAGTTACTTCAGATCATGCAACAGGAGCCAAATGACCATAATAATGTCTTCTCTTGCAGCTGGAATACCAAAAGGTTAACACAGGTCTTCAGAACATCTTAATCTGAGCCTTTGTTTATCCTTCTTCCACTGAGTAGGAGGAGGGTTCAAGTTGCTGTCTTCTCTTGGTTTGTGTTCCTGAAAGGATGTGATGGCTTAAAAATACCTTTGCTTGCCTGCGGACAACAGAGGCATAACTTCTTGCCTATTATTTCCTGGAACACTGGGAAGTGACTCTGCAGCACTGGGATTACTTCGGGGCTGCTTAACGACTGTGGAGTTGGGTCTGATCTGCTTGGCGGGAGTGCATGCGAGATGCAGTCAGTCACCTGGCTTGCGTAGTTTTGGAGAGGGTTAAAGCAGGATTCAGAGTAATGCTGTTTGGATTTATAATGGGAATGTCATCATCTGTTTACTTGCAGTTCACTAGACCTTTACAGAAGGTACAGAACGATCAATGTTTTTGGAGGTAGAAAAATGGAACCTTATTTCCTTTCTTCTTGTGTGGAGTTGTCAGTGAGGTTGGACCTGGGTGCAGCCCCTAAGGACTTAATTTCTACTGGGTGCAATGATGAACTTTACTCCCCAGTTTTCCAGAATTCAACCCCGTCCTGCTACTGGTGTTTAATTTTATAGGAAATGGCTTTGTGGTTTATTTCTGTCTAGTTTCTGCTTCTGAAAAACAGCATGTTTCTAGAATAAACAGACTTTCTCCCTCACCTGGGCAGGGATGTTACCATCAATACTGGCAGTTGCAGTTATTGAATTAAATACTATGCATGGTTAAAAAAAAAACCAGTGTGTTTTTAGAAGAGGCAAATCTGTCAAGAAGAAGGCTGTCAAGTCTCATATATTTGAGCGTGACTTTTGGCCTCACGTACCCAAAGCCTAAGCATGAAATTCTGTGCAGCAGACCATGAAATGTCATCGTACTGATTTTGTGAATGTTGTCCATTTTTACAGATGCCTTTGTAAATAGCCAGGAATGGACACTCAGCCGGTCTGTACCAGAGCTCAAAGTGGTGAGTTCATATTTACTTCCATCTCTGAAAAACATTCTGAAAATGTGAAGCAAAATTGAAAATCTTCATTAAATCTACTGGGGGGGGGGAATTTTAGAAAGTGAAGCTTTTTCATTTTTTCAGAACAACTATCTATGAAGTTTATCTTCTATTTTTATATTTGTGCTTCAAAGATCTATTTGTATTTTACTGCTGTCTCGACTTGTTTGGCTACGTGAACCAGTGTCCTCGGGTGGTCTTCTCAGTAGGGAAGTCTTACCCTGCTGTAGGAGGGGGAAGTGGAAGTTAGCAGCGGATATGTGAAGGTCCTTTTATCTCACTGCAGTAGTTTTTCACAATTTCTTCAAGGACTAGATGTTTTGTCTCCCTCTTTTAAAAGAATTTAACTGAATAAAAACTAGAATATTTTGAAGGCTCATTTTGCGAGTTAAAGGTTACGTTTTACTGTAAGAATGAGCAGTGATGTATTAGCTGCTTACAACTTCTCCCTTGGCTGACCCATTTTCTATACAGGTGGAAGAAAAGGCAAAAATACACACAGGAATTGGGTACATTTCCCAGATTTACTCTTTTTACATAATGCTTAAAGCATTATGAACATTGGAGGCTGGAAACAAGGGCTGAAACCTCCTCATAGTAGATATCAAACCAGCAGCTTGTCAAGCCAGCAGCACAGAGCCGTTGAGGCCAGACTGTTGTGATATTTACCACATGAAAGTCCAGATTTAAATAAACACAATCAATTTTTCAAACCCTACATAATGACTGTTGGTACCCAAGCTACAGAATTTGGTAATGTCTGTAGTAGGTGTGTTCTGCTCAACTCCTGTTGTCCAGCTGTGACTGTGGACAAGCTGCTCTGATCTGAGTACGCATTTGTGGAGTGGCAAATTGAATGGGGCAGAACAATTTGAAATTAAAAATCGGTGGCTGGGGCTGTGCTTCACTAGCCCACTTCTTATGTGGTAAATGTTTGGGTTTTTTTCCTGATTCTGAGCTGATAATGGAGGTGAGAGAGACCATTGGTCAAACTTAGTCTGATAAAGGGACTTACGGAATGGCATTTTAGTTGAAGCAGTTTCCTCCTGGGAGCTGTAGTTATGTTTGGATTGATTTCAGCAGCGCATAAGGTAAGTAGAAGGAAAATATAGTAGTCAATGGATGTAACTATATAATACGGGAAGGGCCTGCAGCAGTTGAACAGATGATGTAATTTGGAAGGCAAAAATATAACCTAAAATAACTTATGTAAGAAAATACTAAGAATTCAGGAATGGGCGCTGATGGCTCATATGAGTCCAGTCACATCCACTGTGGTAGCAGCTAAATAATGCAGGGAAGGATCCTCAGAGGATCCAGTTGTTCATCCATTTGCCATCTCTTAGTTCTACTAACTCACAACACTCAGCAGTAAACTTGGGGCTTGCAGGTGAGACCAAAGCTGCACTTCCTATGTGTTGTAACACAGAGCACGCGCAATTGCCCAGCATTAGGTGGTGGTCTTGAGATACAGTTGTTTCTTATGATACCACAGCTACCTTACGGGAATACTTGCCTTGGCTAACTTGCCCCCATGTTTCTGAACCAGTGGTAGGAAAATAAACAATTACTGTGCAGCTGCTGTAGAGAATTGATTTTCAGTGGTCAGCATGTATGAGCCATCCAAGGCTTCAGTTGGTATAAGCCTGGATAAAAGCAGAACTCTTGCAATTACAAAAATAATAATTTAATTATACCACTGCAAATTATTGAAGCTAGCAGCACTCACTGTGGCTGGGAACTTGTTTTCCATTAGGAAGGACAAATTAGGAGTCACAGCATGGTGGGGGTTGAAAGGAATCTTTGAAAGTCATCTTATCCAACCCCCTGCTCCAGCAGGGTCACCCTGGGCAGGGTGCCCAGGATTGCACTGTCTGGGCAGGTTTAGAATCTCTCCAGAGAAGGAGACTCCACAGCCTCTCTGGGCAGTCTGGGCCAGCCTCTGACACCCTCACAATAAAGAAGTTTTTCCTCCTGTTCAGGTGGAACCTCCTGGGTTCCAGTTTGTGCCCATTGCCCCTTGTCCTGTCACTGGGCACCACTGACAAGAGTCTGGCCCCATCGTCTTGAGCCCCATGGGCCTTTTAGCTATTGATCAGATCCCCTCTTAGTCTTCTTCAGGCTCAATAGCCTCAGGGCTCTAAACATTTCCCCATCACAGAGATATTCCAGTCCCTGAATCATCTTCATAGCCTCATCTGGACTTTCTCCAGTAGTTCCTTGTCTCTCTTGAACTGGAGAGCCCAGAACTGGACACAGTACTCCAGATGTGGCTTCCCTAGGGCAGAGTAAAGGGGCAGCAGAATCTCCCTTGACTGTCTGGCCACACTGTTCTTCATTCACCTCAGGAGAGCATTGGCCATGAGGGCACATGGTTAGCTCAAGGTGAACTTCTTGTCCCCCAGAACTCCCAGGTCCTTCTCCGTGGAGTAGCATTCCAGCAGGTCAGCCCCTCACCTGTACTGGTGCAGGGGGTTATTCCTCCCCAGATGCAGGGCCCTACACTTCTTGCCCTTGTTAAACTTCATGAGGTTCCACTCTGCCCAGCTCTTCAGCCTGTCCAGGTCTCACTGAATGGCAGCAGAGCTCTGGTGTGTCAGACACTCCTCCCAGTTCTGTATTTATCAGAAAACTGGCTGAGGGTCCACTCTGTCCCTTCAGATGGGCGCTGCTTCTGAAATCTGCTCTGCCTTTCCTGTACATCTGCCCCTGAGAAGGAGTTGGTACAAGACTCATCTCTGTGTCAGTCCTTGGCATCCATCCTCATCGTTGGCACTCGCTTACAGCTGAGGAAGGAAAGGGCCACCTAAACAGTCTAAACCTGCCTCTTCTGGCCCAGTGCTGTCATTAAATTCAGCACGAAGGAGACGTGTGGGTGCGTCACTTTAGGTTGTGGCTGTGTTGGGGACGTCGGAAGCATTAGAAGTGTTTGCTGCCGTGGCAGTGCAGATGGAGGGAGGAGAGAATGCGAGTCTTTCCCTATGCACTCATTGTTAGCAGTACAGGTTGGGTTGGATTTCTTTGTGGCTTTCAGAAGGGTATTTGTTTCTTCTGATCAATACTACCACGGAATTTTATTTTGGGATGTTGATGCTTCTGTTATGGCCTAGAGTGTGTTAGGCCAGCTGGGTGGGACTAGCGCCTTTCCTGAGTGACAGGGGTATTCCTGGATCCCCTTTATCCATCTGGAAAACAAGGGTGTTAGGAAGAATAAATTGAGAACTTTGGGGACAAAGTAATTTAATTTTTTCTAAAACAATTATGCAAAACACAGTCAGGCTTCTGTGCTGGATAGCTTTAAAATGTTAAATGCTGTCAATATATTTATGTATTTTTACAAACAGGCTTTAGTAGGATATGGCCATAGTGGCTTGGCTTTATTTTACAGCATGTCTGGCATGTGCAAATAAATGATTCAGTGTTGCCCGAGTCATAACTGACAGAGTGTTGCCTTACAGCCTCGTTAGCTGACTGTTCTCATTTCTGACTTGGGTTATGGTGGTATTTTTGTTCTGTAGCATGCTTGTAACTTTGTGTGTTTCATATGTATCCATAAATAAATAGATTGTTTGTATATAAAAACAGGAGATGGGAGTATGACTGCTCTGAAAACATGCTTGTCATACTGAGGGGGATGATCTGTAAAACAAGTATTAATTCTAGTTAAGAAACTGTATTAAAAGTCAGATTTTTTTCCAGTGTGAAATTCATTGCCCCTAGTTTTCAGAGGTTAATAGTGGGCAGAAACGAGGAGCTGTAATGCCAAGCATTGCACTAAAGGCCGATTCTGCTAAATTTTGATTGCATGTACTGTTTTGGTATCTGGTAGAAAAGAGATGGCTGCCATGTCTCTTCAGGTACAGGCACTGAGGTCGGATCATAAGGAATCCACTCTCTTATCAGAGGAGGAGAAGGCAGATGTCTCCTAATTGCTTTCTGAAGTAGTTGTCTAGGAAAAAAAAGAAAGCTGTGCAGCATATGTAGATTTATTTTTCATAGTCATAGAATCATAGAAATCATATGAAGTCTGTAAAATACATATGCTGCTATGATCTTTAGGGTATGTGGACACACAAAAAATAAAAAAAGCCTTGTCTTTTCAAATCACTAAATACCTTTCAAATATTTGAGGTGTCTAACTAAATGCAGTGACATGTCCCAGCTGAGGACAAAGGATATAGCGTGTTCACTCTCATTTGAGCCCAAGCTGGTGTTTTTAGCAGGTTTTCCTTCTGGTTATGTTTCTGTGGGTTCTATTTATTTATTTATTTTGGGTAGTGTGTTTGTGTGGGGTGTGTTTTTTGGTTGTTGTTTGTTTGGGTTTTTTGGGTTTTGTTTGTTTTTTTTGGGGGGTGTGGTGGGTTTTTTTGGCACTGGTGTAATATAAAATAGCTTTACTTTGCAGAACTGGTCACTTTTAAGAAAGGGTTTCAATATCCAGGGGAGGTTTAGGGTAGAATTTAGGAAAAGCTTCTTCCTCGAAAGGGTTGTCAGGGGCTGGCCCAGACTGCCCAGGGCAGTGGTGGAGTCCCCATCCCTGGAGAGGTTTCAGAGCTTGGTAGATGTGGTGCTGAGGGCCATGGTTTAGTGGTGACCTGGCAGTGCTGGGTTAAATGTTGGACTCAATGACATTAAAGGTCACTTCCAATCAGAACAATTGTGATCTGCTGTGAAGATCTTTGCACAACTGATGGTATCTCTTGATCTAATGGAGGGGATTTTTTTGGGATGTGTTAGTGCTACACTGTTTTGCTCTGTGGTAGGTCAGAAATAGCTTCAATGTATTGTTTCCAAAGGTCTAGAGATACTGCTTCCGAAGTGAAAACATAAACCACTCTTCTCTGTCAGTATTTTCCTAGCAAGCCCATGTGAAGCTTGCTTTACAAATTGTGGCGCTCAGAAAGGGCCCTACCATGGCTACTTTATCTGCAGAGATATGTCTAATCTAATGATTTACAGGTGGGATCTTTGCTTGGCTTGCCATTTTTGGCCCAGACTGTCATAATACAGAGCTGGTGGGGAAGGAGGAGCGGGAGATGCTTACCTTGGGAATGTGGTGTTCGGCTTCTGCTCCAGGGTGAAGCTGCTGCTGCAGTGCATACAGCCCACTGATGAGCGATGTGCTGAAGAAAATAGGCAATTAGCAAGCAGTTTAGTTTATCTCTTTTTAAAAAAAAATTGAAATCTGTTAAAATCTGGAAAACTGTGCTTCTTTGGCCAAATTTACTGGACATAAAAAAAAAAAACAAAACAACCAACCAAACAAAACCCCAAAACATAAACCCCAAAGCGATAAATCTGCAAAAAAACCAACCAACCAAAACACAAAGCAAGCTTAAATATGTTTTCACACATTAAGTCTTAAAGTTTTGGGTGGTCATGAGTCCTTAGCAAAGTTGTTCCTCATGTTTAGATGGAATCTCCTGGGTTCCAGTGTGTGTCCATTACCCCTTGTCCTGTTGCTGGACACCACTGACAAGTCTGGCCCCATCGTCTTGAGCCCTGTGGGCCCTTTAGCTATGGATCAGCATTGATCAGATCCCCTGTGAGTCTTCTCCAGCTGAACAGCCCCAGGTCTCTCAGCCTTTCCTCATCACAGAGATGCTCCAGCCCCCTCAGCATCTTCATAGCCTCTGCTGGACTCTCTCCTGTAGTTCCTTGTCTTTTTTGAACTGGGGAGCCCAGAACTTGGAAAAGAAGTTGTAGCTGTGGTGAAGTTGTGGTTGTCAAGCATTCAGTATGGAGGTGCAGAATTTGGATGCCAGTGCAATATTGCTTCAGTTTTTGTTTTGTATGTGCAGGTGGACATCCTGAGCTCTTTTTTTCCCTTCCTTCTGATTATCTTCCCTATGCAGTGAAAGGGGGAATTTGGGATCGGTGTTGGTAATAATAATATAAAACATATTAGCCAGTCAGCATTGTCTGTTTTCTTGTGCCATGCAGAATCTTAGGCCTCTACTTGCACTCTTTGCATTTCCTTTTGAATACAGCAGCTCATTTCTGTATTAATTTTTCTTGTCACTTAACTTTCAGTGACACACCATATACTTTCTTTTATACTTTCTCTTAGCAAGTACCTCTTGCTAGGAGGGTATTTTCTGTAACTCCTTTTTTTTTTGTCCTGTGTTCCAAGTAAAGCTTGTTAGTCTTAAGGGGAAAATGGATCTGATAAATCGTTTTGTCTCAGCTAGACCTGAATGAAGCTCTGCAGTGTGTTTCCAGGAGCTTTATCCCATGGAAGTGGTGTGTAAGGACATAAGTGGTCTTTGACTCTGTCACTTATCTTGCACTCACTTTTAGATGCGGACGTTACTAGCATGGCCTGTAATCCCTCTTAGGTGTTGGATCCAAAAGCTTCCAGTATGGTCCACTGGTTTAATTGCTCTTCAGAGTCACCACAAAACCCACTAAACGGATGTGCGTTGTCCAACCGCTTGGGCTGTGGCTTCTTTTTATTTTTGTGGGACTGCTTTTCAGTACCAGCATGCCAAAAGTGGCTTTCTTGGTTTATATTTCTTTTAATGTATTTTTATATTATTATTATTATTATAAACCGTTTTCTGTCTGTTCAAGTTCCTTCCTGCTAACCTCAACAAAGAGAGGGTGAAGCTTCTTATAGCCGTAGCCCAGCAGGGGATCTGGTGTCTCTTCTGTCCTGCACACCTCCAAGTCAGGTCACTTTTTTTTGGTTTTTTTTTTTTCCTTGTTTGCTGTTACTTTTGAAATCTGTTTTGTTTTTCCTGATTTTTCTTTTTTTCCACGCTGTTCATTGTACTTACATCCTGTGCTTCCATAAGGGCTGGGAGGTGATGCAAGGCTGCTTTCCATTTGCTCTCTGCCTAAACTGCTGCTTCACCTGAGCTGTTGTTGCATATCAGCTGTGGGCATCCTTTGCAGCACTGCTATCCTTGTCTTAATTGAAGGTTGTTCATGGTTATAAAGAAGAAATCAATGCTGTTCTCCTCCCCCCTGCACCGTGATTCCAGAACTGTCATTGGGTTTGTTTAAGGTTTCATGACTGTTGGTTTAAGTAGTTTTTGAGAGGAGGATGGTTTTGTGCCAGTTGGGAGTATGAAAATGGAGTAGAGAATGTGTGTTAGTGTGTAGCTTGTCCGTGCAGCCTCTGTCTATTTGGCAAATGGGCAGATGAGCAAAGTTCATCTTCTCTCCAGGGATCTTATGTTCTGAACCTTTTGTTTAGGGTCAAATTAAATATGTAAGAACAAAGTAGACAAAGGTTTGTTTAAAGGACAAAAGAAGTCTCCATGTCCTCCCCCAAAAACTAAGTACAGTGTCTTCAGAGATGACAGCTGAGCAAGAAAAAAGGCATTTATTTGAAACATGGGGCAGGGTTGTTCTCCAAACCCTCCTGTTCCCTGGGCTGTTCAGAGCAGGGCAGGCAGCCAGGCTTGGACCTTGCTTACTGCATTTGTCCATCAGAGTCTGGTTGATGGTCAGGCCCCAGGACAAATAGACAGGACTTGTATTGGCCAGCAAGGAAAAGCTGTGGCTTGAAAGGGGTGACTTGTTGGTATTGCAGGCAGGTTTCCAAACTCCCTTGCATCCATGTTAAAGAAACAAAAAAAAGTACAAATCTTCACGTTGTTGGCATTTGAGCACCTCTGGGAAGCAAACCCCATATATATTCCACTTGTTCTGCCTGGGTTTTGAAAAACAAATGCTGGCAAACTGTCTTAACAGAAAAGTCGTATGTGATTTCAGACTGAGTACCTCTATTAGGGCCACAACGGTGACTCAAGGACTGGAACCCCTCTGCTGTGAGGCCAGGCTGAGAAAGTTGGGGCTGTTCAGCCTGGAGAAGCAAAGGCTCTGGGGAGACCTTTTTTTGTGGCCTTTCAGTACTTAAAGGGGCCTATGAGAAAGATGGGGAGAGACTTTTTAGCAGGGCCTGTTGGGACAGAACAGGGGGTGATGGATGGCTCTGATCATCCTGCTCCAGTTGCCGGTGTCCCTGCTCACTGCAGAGGGGTTAGACTAGATGACCTTCAAAGGTCCCTTCCTACCCAAACCATCTTGTGATTCTGTGATTATTCCGTTGTGGGATGTTTTCAATGCTGCAAAAGTTTGTGCATGGGTGGTTAGAGTCGTAAACTTGTTGGTAAAGTAAGGGACTTCAACAAGTCATAGTGGACGCATCAAAATAGCCATATATAGTGTATGCTTCAGTAGTGAGTCAACGTGAGTCACATGCTGGATTGCCTACAGAGAAATTTTCCAGTAGGAGAATTTAACGATGTGTTTATATTTTTCAGTCAAGAGGTGACACGCTGGCTCTGACCTTCAGGCTGCTTTCCTGAAGTCAGTATTTTGCCTCATGTTCCCACTTGGCATTGGTGGAGAGCTGATTAAAGGAGTGCTACCGCCATAAACTGGGTTTGGCTTATACGTCTTGTCATGTATATGCTCTGCTGCAGCTTTAGCTTCTTGACAGTTCCTGTTGGTGTGTTTTAGAGTGTTTATTGTGTGGGCTTTCTCCTCAAATGCAGAGAAGTTACTTCTGCATTAAGATTTTGCTTGAATATACTGTTTTTTTAATGGGGTTTCATTGCAGTTGAATTTTTTTCCCTTTTTTTCTTCAGGGGATTGTGGGTAACCTAGCAAGTGGCAAGTCTGCACTTGTACACCGGTATCTGACTGGCACATACGTCCAGGAGGAATCACCCGAAGGTATGTGGATATGCAAATTTCACTTTTTTTCTCCTTTGTTTTGCTTTGTTTTTTCTTCCCCACAAACTACATCTTTATTCATTTTTAATCATGCAGAAATGAATCAGTAAAGAATCCAATTTGCTATTTCGGTGTTTGTGGAGATTTTTCCTTCAGCATTCTCCAGACTAAGTATAGACAATGAGCATAACTGGAGCTTTTTCGTAACTATTTAGCATCCTTAAATACTTTGGCATCCAGTATATTTCCATATAGGAAACTTTTAAGTGCTGTTCTGAGAAGAGGTGCCTGCTCTCGGGAGTGCTGCTGCTGCTTTCAGTTTGGATGCTGAAAGCCCCAATTACTGTATCCAGTACTGGATTTCTGCAGAATCGGGCCCTTTGGGTTGTGTTCTTGGGAGATTAAAATAGCTTCCCGAGCCTAAACTAAACATGTAACTTGTTCCTTGTTTAATATATTAAATCTTTGGTCTTGAAGTATTTTGCTTGGGTTTTTGTTTTTAATGTTCTTATGTTGTAGAAAATTAATTTACACATGAAAACATTGTAGTGTTTAACATTAATCCAACTTGATAGCTTGAAATCAAAAATATCATAGTACCTTATAGAGGTGTGTCTTACACTAAGTACTTTTTTGATTTATTTTGTTTTTATCTATTCTCCTTATGAACTTTTAAATCCAACTCTGAGACACTGAATTTCTGGTTCCTTCTTTTCCTTACTGGCTGTTCCATTCTTTGCAGATATGGATGCAGGTAACTATACATTGTCTTCATGGCAGCTCTTGTTTTGAAGAGACAGACGGCAGTTTCTGTACTATAGCGTTTTCCCCTTGTTTTGTGTATCATTTTGATTTGTTTCCTTTTGATTTCAAGTCTTTAGTACATCTCACTGTTTTTGTCTCTTGCTGTAGTTGTCTTTTCAGCAATAGTTTGTAGCTTCATGCATTTACGATAACATTTGTTTCAAATTAACTCTTGCCAAAGGAAGCTATTAAACATATTTCTTGACGTTTTAACAGGCTTGAATTGTAGTTAAAATGGGAGAAAAGGGAAAGGGAGGGCTGGACAAAGCTTTTTCTTGTGTAATTTCAGTAACAGTGAAGCTTGCCTTATTTGTTTTTGCTGCTTTGTAGCTAGGACTGATGGGGTGATAATTGAGTCTTGCCACAAAACTTGCGTGCAGATGGTATTTGTGCCTACTGCCTCTGGATGCCGAGACCAAGAAGTGCTTATGTAGTACCTAGATCTGCTGAATGCAACAAGCCATCAGAAAAAATGAGTATCTCTACAGATCTATTTCATGAACAGAAACTATTTGGGGATTTCTTTCCTTGCAAGATTCAAATGTCTTGGTTGTCCAGAAGGTTAACAGTTCTCTCCTCCCAAACTATGAATATTTTACATGGTGTTCCTTGAGAGTATTGCCATCTGTCCTCTTTGTCTTCAAGGATTTTTATTTACAGTGCTTGAGTGACATTCTGACTGTTTTTTCCTGAAAGGATTAGATGACAAAAGCAGTGTCAAATCATTTCTTTGCACATAAGTGCAGCTGACAAGCCTCACTAATGACACCATTCCATTTCATTAACAGCAGAAAAAAATGGAATCATTAAGAGCTCTAATTCAGCTTGTAAGGGATAGGGTCAAGATTGCTAATCAAGTTAGTATTAAAGAAAATACAACCCATATAAACTGTCCTTAGTAAACATCTGTAGTAATGATTTGTTAGCGTTTCTTTCTCTCTCATCCCAGGGTAAGCCTATTCTATGGAAAATACAGCAGCAGCACAGATGGTTTTGTTGCATTGCAGTGCAGGACTTCAATTTTTACATTCTGCATGGGAAGCTTTCAATAAACCAAGGCTTGGTATAAACTTCTGTGTTGGAGACCAACACAGATCTTCATCTTTTCCTTTTCGGGGGTCTTCTAAATGTGCCCTGTTGTTCAGTTGAATAAAGAATAGTATGTTTTCCAGGCGTTAAGGTGTCAGCTGCTTGACTACTTAATAAAAAAAACCCTGAAGTTCACTGACTTGAAATGACTTAGTAACACCAGAATTTATCAGGCACCATATAATTAGTATCTAATTGGTAAAATGATGGATACATACTCCATGTGAAAATGGTGATTACAACCAGGGACCACTGTTTCTGCTATCCTTTGCCTTCTAAATTGCTACAATTACCATGAAACCTGCCTGGAATTAGACAAGCGCCAGAGCTCCTCTTGGCCTTTAAGGTAGCTTCAGCATTCCAGTCAATGACTCTTAAGGATGTAAAGATGGTTTCATGTTTCCTTCATCTCCGTTCTTTGCAACGAGACATTTCACTTGCTGCCTGACACCACCTCCCCCGCCAAGAGGAGAGATAATATGACACTAAGGGAAGTAATATGACATATTTCATATGACATATTAAAGGGTAAAGCATTTTTTTTCCATTGTCTGGCCCAACTTTTATTTCTCTTCAGAATTAATTTTAATCTCTAGTGTGATTGTAAGATGAAAGCCTTTGTTTTCTCATGAAGTCTTAGGTGTGGACAAAAGACTTTTAGGCCCTTCCTGTGTATAGTTTGCATACACACAGCTATACTCCTGGGCAACATGCTTTACAGTGGATGGATCCTGATGTAAGAAGAGGGAGTGATGCATTATCCTGTAACAAGAGGGAATTTCAGTAGTCTGGGACGTGCTGTTTTTTTCCTTTACAGATATAACAAGGAAGTGATGGGAAATAGGGGGCTTTAGTAATTTGTAATCTTCTAAGAACCTTCTAAGTGATTGGAAGAAAAACCGCTACCGAGCAGTCTGCTGAGCTTTTTACATAGTTGAGAAGTGAGATGTGTGCAACCAGGTGGCTTTTTTTCACCTGTCTAAAATTTAATTCTACCTGTAGGAACAAACTGAAACTTGGTGTGCATGGAATTTAAGACCAAGTACTTTTTAGATCATGGTGAACTGAAGTTTATGGGAGTAATGAATGTCAGGAATATTCTGTACTGTTCGGAGTTTTGTTTCCAAAAAACAACAGAGGTGTGGAACGTGATTTAAAGGCTTTTGTACATCTCTGGTATGTCTGAATACTGTAATTTGTGTCATGATTATTTCAGGTCTTTCCCCCCTACTCCCCCCCCTCCCCGTGAGCCTAATGGAAAAAACCAAAAGGAGATACTTTGTGGTTCAAGGTGTTGGGTTTGGCTTTTTCCACTCTCCCACTCCCCTGCCACAGTCAAGTGAGATGGTGGAACAGACAACTGATGTGAACACAGAGTGCTTCATTTGTCCAGTGTGTCTTCTGTTTAAGAAAACCAACAAGGGGAGGTGAGGTCATGTTAACCAAATCCCCTTAATTTTGAAGATGCAGCATAGTTGACATGAGAGTGAAGAAGGAAGCAGGTTCTTTGCTGAGGAAACCACATTCCTCCTGTGGCTGTACAGTGCTGCTGAAGGGAGAAAGGCAGCACAAGAGGTGTAGCCACTGGTTTGGCTGCATCTGTGGGAGCCCTTGGAAAAGTTTTAAGGGCACAGGTCTCCAGTGTGACTGGTTTCAAATAACTTGGTGTAACCTTTTCTGAAATTAGTAATTAGCTCTCTTGCTGCTTGGTTTTGGAGAACTGATGGTTATCTAGTGGCAATCTGCTCTCCTTTAGCATTCAAATGAGGGACAGATGTTTTAAGTGGGTTAACAGTTAAATGTTTGGAGATATTTACAATTATTTTTTTTAATTGTAATGATGTTAAAAAAATTAATTATTTTTTTCTGGATGAATTAAAACATTGCTGCTTGTTGTTGTTGTTTTGTTTTTCTCTCAGAAGCATAAAGGCAGTCCATCACCCTGGCTTGGGTCAGTGGAGAGAATTCACATATCTGTGTGTAGAAAAACTTAGGAATATAACACAAATGAAAATGTAGAATGTGAATCTTTTCAATCCTATTTCTCCACCTAAGAATCATAGAATCACAAAATGCTTTGGGTGGGAAGGGACCTTTCAAAGTCATCTAATTTGACCCCCCAGCACTGAGGAGGGACACCTGCAGCTGGAGCAGGTTGCTCAGAGCCCTGTCCAACCTCACCTGGAATGATTCCAGGGCTGGGCTTTCTACCACTTCTCTGGGCAACCTGGGCCAGGGTCTCACCACCCTCATTGTAAAAGATTTCTTCATTTTCTCTCATATCTCCCCCCTTTCAGTTTAAAACTATCACCCCTTGTCCTGCCATTAGCTATGTTTTTTTATCTAGTTTTTTTCAATTTTTTTTTTTTTTTTATCTTTCCTGAATGCAAGGAGAAGCTCCATTCCAGACTAATCTGTGTGTTCTGTTCTTGGTGAACAAACTGGCTGAAATAGAATTGAATAGCAGAGAAATTTGTCCTCTAAATATGTATTTACATGCTTTTTTTGAAGATAGACTTTAATTCTTCTTCCCTTGTGGTTTCCTGGAATTCCATTAAATCATCATCATACATGTAGAAACATACAGATAGCTTATATGGGGATGGATATTTTAGAGGAATTCCAAGTGCATACGAGTTCAGGAAGCAACATGAACCTTGGAGCCCAGTTCCTTTGAAGGAGCTCCTGCATATTTCATCCATTACAGCGCTTGGGTCACAAAACATTGGGAATCTGAAAATTTTCATATCAAATTCAACTCCTTGGTTCTGTGGTTCACAAGCTTTGCACAGCACTTCATGGGGCAGCAGATGGTCTCAGAGTAATTTATTATTTTTATTTTTTGTCTCTAAACACTCAGACAAACACTGTGTTATGTGCAGGGGATGATGACTTTAGACACATTTCAAAATTATCTCCTTTCAGTTCTTTGTCTTCTCTTTTGTTACTGTCAGCTGATTATTTTTCTTTGCCATTTCACGCTGACATCCAGATGTAAGACAACACTTGTCTTTTTTTTTATATAATTTTAGAATATTGCTTCATTTGTCTCTCTTGGGCTTTTTGAAGCCTTTCAGGCTTAGCATAAAAGCGAGTGTTTAGATATTTGCCAATCCCCCCCCTCACCAGCCCTTCCCTTTCCTTGTCCCCCTGAGACTGACTGCGTGGGTTAGGCAGAGTCTTTGAAAACCTCTCTGTTCTAGCTGTCAAGCTGGCTACTGTTTAAAGTGCTGTACAAATAAGGAACTATGTTAATTAAAGGAAGAAGTTAAGTATTTGCTCTTTTCCTGGGGAGAAGGTGCTGAAGAAGCAGTTTCCTAGAAGGTTCACCTTTTGGTTGTGTGCCTTGAGGGTCTACTGATCTTTGAGATGTTTTTAACACGTTGCACCTTGAATGCTCAAAGCTTTTGGTGACTAATGCCTAGGGGATTTATGCCCTTTTTGTAACAGGCTCCCCTGAAGGGTGTGTTCCAAGTAAAAACTGTAATTTGGATTTGTAGCTGCTATTACAACTTGAGGCTCTTTCACAGTAATGAAATTGACTCTTGGGTGTTCAGTGCTCTTTTGCTTTCTGCTGCTATCGAATCAGAAGCCAGTTTGTGGAGTTTCTGTCCAGGGAAGAAGGGCCTGCCTTCCACTTTGTTCATCAAATACAACTTCTGGTTGTATTTCTGAATCATAGCCCAGTGTTAAGCTCTTGATCTTAAAGCAGAATTTAAACATGTTCTTGAAACATGTTTCTTTTTCAGCCCGTATTTGATTTCTTACTGGTGTTTTCTTCCATTTAATCTTACATTGTTTTGAAGGGTTGGATCAGAAAGTAGGGCATAGTAGTTGGCTGATTTTATTCACAATATGTTTATTTCTCAACAGATGTTTCTTAATTTGCTGCTTTAGCAAGCTGTCACTAGGTTTTCTGCCCATTTTAGGAGTGCCAAGGGCATTCCCCCTTGCAGGATGGCAAGACTAGATTGTGACATAAGTGGTGATGTTCTCTTTTCTCCCTCCCACTCCCCCTTGGTTCTGAGTGATACTCATCTGCAAGGTGTTCAGTGAAATTTAGAGTATAGATGGAAAACAGATTTTCCTACCACTTAAGACATGCTATTAAGTAATGATACTGCTATTCTCATATTTGAAATTGAATATTTTGGGATATAATTTAAATTAAAAAAAAAAAAACAAACAACCACACTATGATAATTGCTTTGTCTGGGTTTCCTCAGAAGATCTCAGTATGATTATTTTTGTGTGTTAAGACAGATTATAGTGTAATCACAGCTAACTAAGTCCAACTTTAACTTCAGGGTTACTATTTGTTAGAGAATACAATGAAAGGACAGATATTACAGAAACTGGCTATGAACTAAATATAAATGTAAAGGGATATTTTTTTGTTTAAGAAAAAAAAGAGATGGGGGAAAAAGAAGGCAGAAGCCTACACTGCTATGCTTATAGGAATTAAGGTTTGGCTTCCCTTGTTTTTGTAGTTTAGGGTTTGTTAGCAGCTGTATCAAGATCTTTAAAATTCTGTTGGAAGCTTATAAGTTGAACTTACATGAAGAAATTTTAAGCAGATAGAATCATGGAATTGTTCTGGTTGGAAATGACCTACAAGATCAAGCCCAACTGTTAACCCAGCACTGCCAGGTCACCACTAAACCATGTCCCTCAGCACCACATCTACACAGCTTTCAAACCCCTCCAGGGATGGGGACTCCACCACTGCCCTGAGAAGCCTGGGCCAGCCCTTGACAACCCTTTTGGGGAAGGAATTGTTTCTCATGTCCAACCTAAACCTCCCCTGGTGCAATTTGGTGCCATTTCCTCTTGTCCTATTGCTTGTTACCTGGGAGAAGAGACTGACCCCATCTGGGTCCAGCTGCCTGTCAGGGAGCTGTCGAGAGCAAGGTGGTCTCCCTTGAGCCTCCTTAGCCTCCTTTTGTCCAGGCTGAACATCCCCAGTTCCCTCAGTCACTCCTCACAAGACTTGTGCTCTAGACCCTTCACCAGCTTCCTTGCTTTTCTTTGGACACACTAAAATATTGGCAGGAGATGACTTATACGTTACATTGAAAGCTAGAATGGGTTAGTGTCTGGAAGATGAAATGTGTGATTAGCCAACTTTTAAGAAACTGCAGTAATAGAGAGCTTTGGTATTTTATGTCATGGGGCTAACTTTGTAAGGAACTTTGTTTGGAAAGAGGTGTTTTTGGGTATAAGTGGTTTAAATTTGAAAAGACTGGTGATGGAAACAGGTGGGAGTGTTCTAAAGTAGCATCACATCCTGCCCAAAGAAGATGATTGCTGCTGTTTGGTTTTTTTGTCCCCAGCTGACTTGACAAAAATAAGCTTTTAAAATTAGATTTGTAGCATATATACAGTTAGTGGGTGTGACGTGTAAGCAACTGTCTGCACCTGCTCTCCATAAAATTAAAAAAAAAGCAGCTGTTGGATATGCCTTATTTCCTATCTGCTTAATAGAAATTGAACCATTAATTTGATCGTAGGCCCTTGTCACCCAATGTTATAGGGTCAGACAGGTTTTTTGGGGGATCCTTGGCGGGCTGATGACAGCACTGTATATGGCCCTTTGCCTTATAAAACGGCAGTAATCGTGCTGACCAGGGATCCAGAGCAGAGGGTGCTGGGCACAGCCCTCTAAATACAAAAATACCTTTTTTCTCTTTCATTTTAATACTTAAGGCATAGCTTCCAAAATCCTTGAGCATGTCCATCTGAGGAGTTTTACTGTCTGATCAAGCTCAAACATCTCACATAGTTGTGCCAGGAGGCTCCTGGCACTCAGGACATCGGGGTGAATGCAAGAGGTCTGGGTGACTGGAGGAGGAGAAGGAGATTCCTTGCAGGTTCCTGCTGCTTATTTTTCTTCCCCTTTAAACTGTCAGAAATCTTTTTTCACGTGAATGAACTAAGAAAAAGGGCATGCTCACAACATGTAATGGATTCAGCTTTTATTTGCTCACTGCCAAAATTTTTGTCTATTTATGTGTGGTAGATGTCAGATGAAAATGTGTTGCTTCATCATGTTGAATTGATGGGTCTCTAATGTTTTGTGTTTGGAGTAATTCTGGAGAGATGAACTTCACATTTGCATGCAGGGCACAGGTGCTTTATCACTGTGCAGAAAACAGTTCAGAATTTAACAAATTCAAGATAGAACCTGGAACAGTATTAAAATCAAACTTACTGTATTTTAAAAAACACATAGAGGTTGGAGGCCTTTCTGAGGAAGAAATACAACTATGGTAGTTCCTTTCTAGGCAGGTGTGAAGTGACAGGTGTAATTCTGGTCTGTGTGCTAAAGATCAGTGTGCTGCTTTAACACTTTTGTCTGTAATGCTAAATGTTAAGGTCTATATTGAGCTATTTCTGCTGCATCACGTACTGCAACGTTACCTAATCATGTTTTTTAAGAGGTGCTACCAGCTCCATGTCTTCTGAGAAGTACTAGTCCCTAAACCAGGCAAATTTAATAGAGTAGACTATATAGCTTATCACAGAGCTTATCAGATATTTAATCTGTGATAAAGTGGGTACCCTGAGGGATAGTGATGCTTACAGCCAGGACAGTGAAATATGTAAGATTTTTTCAATGCTCTGAGGGCAAATTGGCTTAAAATGCACATTGGCAGCATGTGCTTTCCAGAGTCCCGTTCTGCTTCTCCTCTTTGCTGCTGGACTGTAGATGTATACCTAGAAATGTGGTGACTGTTGAGTAGAGCTTTATATGTCTGCTTCCACTGGCTATTTCTGCCCATTTACCTGAGATTACAATAAAATAGGAACTGTAGAAATTGTAAAGGTCTTTCCCTTGCCCTAGAACAGGATCATCAGATTATTTCTTAGTAAGAACCCTCACCTCTTTTCTCTTCCTAGTTTGGTCTCTTAGGCAGATTCCCCCCTCCCCCCAAGTACTTGTGATGTTTTTTCACTCAGTCCCTATCTTCCATGTAATGCACTGCCCAGAGCTATACAGGGAGTTCTGGTGATGTTTTGCAAGCTGCTGGCAACAGGAAGGTTGGGATGAGCTCTCTGCTGGTCTGCACCCCAAAGGAATTCACAGCTGCTCTCTGCAGTGCATCCAGTGGTTTCCCATACTACCCCCTCTTTCTGCAGCCTGTTGGTCCTGCTGAACTGGAGGACACTCCAGTTGTCCCTGTGATAATGCTGTTGTTTTTTCCACTCTGTTTTTCTAAATTATGGTCACGTCAAAGTACAATCCAATTTTCTAATGTAATTGCACTCCCTCCCACTTCATTATCTAGAAATTAAATAGCCTGTTACTTCCATCATCCAGATTATTAATACAATACTTGCATGAGGCTTGAAAATCCTGCAGAAACTTGTGTTGGTATGTGTCATACTCTTTTTAAGACGAGTCATTTGATGAGTACCAAGTGTGGCTTTACCTCTACTTCTGCACTCAAATTACAGGGATTTCATTAAGATGGGGCTTCTCTAATTGGCTTATAAATACTATGCCACTGACTGTCTGAAACTTTATAGTGAAAACCTAACATACACTGCTCCTCTTCAAGTCCTATCTCCATGAAGTGAAGGAAGCTTAATTGCTCAGAGGATGGCTCTTTTTTTTCCCTCATTTATCTTGATGTCTAATCCATCATTTTTTTCTCTACTGTCTGAAATACAACATTGGATGGTAATTCTAGCCTGTTTACTGTGCTTCCAGCTTCTCCTTTTCCTTTGCCAAGTTCTTCTAACAGAGAACCTGCTGGGGAATTATTCCCTGCACCAGAATTCCTAATAACTGCATTTGTGTGCAATAACGTGTAGTTGGCTCAAATAAATGCTCTTTCCAGACTGGTCTGTGAAGCATCAAACTGTTTTTTTTGTTTTCTTTAGACAATGGCAACCGTTTAAAGTCAATGGAGGCAACTGCTGGGTGTTTTATTCCAATTGGCTGGTGTTGAGCCAGGAGCAGGTTCCAGCAGGATGTCACCCTGTCCTGTATTGGCTTAATTTGCAGTTGCAGGCAGTTCAGGGCAGCACTACTCTACCTGCTGAATGGTTTTATACCACTTGGAAATGAGACCAGTACCTTTGGAGAAATGTCATTCAGTATCACTGCCTCACTGCTCAAGATGAACCCCCTCACCACACCATTTGCTACCTATGCATTAATTATGGTCTGTGATTATATGCAACTTTAGTTAATGCTTTTTTGAAGTGTAAGCTGTATTTCACTGAATGCTTGAAAACTTAAAACTTGGTTGATCTCCATTCAAATCACCACAGGCTTTTGTGGACCCATAAAATACAGCCTTCTGCAGAAGCCCTGCAAATACATCAATGAACATAGCTCATAATTGAGTTGTTAAATGTCACTGTAGCTGCTGCTAAAGTTCCATCTGTAAAGGCCTCTAAACCATCTATTCATGGAATTACAAGGTGATACGTTAGTGCTGCTTTGGCAGTTTTTATGTAACGATGAGATTATCTATATTCCATATGATGTAATAATATTACATCATGCGTGTTTTGTGCCTGTGGGTGTACCTTGCTTTAATTGAGTGTTGCTTGATACTTCAGGGAAAATGCAGGTCATCTGGTCATAAAAACCTTTAGGTTGGAAAAGACCTTTAAGATCATCCAGTCCAACCATTAACCCAGCACATTACCAAGTCACCACTAAACTGTGTCACTCAGCACCACATCTCCACAGCTCTGAAACCCCTCCAAGCATGAGGACTCCACCACTGCCCTGGGCAGCCTGGGCCAGGCCTTGATAACCCTTTCAGGGAATAAATTTCTCCTCACATCCAACCTATAGCATCCCTGGGACAATGAGAGAAGCAGATAGTGGGTTTTGAACAGCTCAGTCTAGGTTGTGTTTTTGGTTTCTATGTTGGTTTTTGTTTTAACTCAGGTACTTTGTTGGGAAGCTGGTGCAGTTCTCTGCATGCAGCTATCATCTTGTGTGAGAGTGATGGTTCCCCAGTCTTTGCACTTGTGGTTACACGCTTAACCCAGCTCTCAGCCACATCTGATTTCTCAAGTATTGTCTAGCACAATATTTCCATTAAGGAAATAGCCAGAAGAAAACTTTCCATGGGGCTGAATGAGGGTTTGTGATGGCCTCCCTGCTGCTAATACCAATAGGAATTGCCATCAAGCACTGAACACAGCTTGAACTGGTGAAAAATTAGTTGTAATGCTTCCTGTGTGAAATTATTTTTTATTGGGAAATTGAGAAATTAATATTGAAAGCATAGTTTATTAAATAAAAAATTGGGGTAACATTGAGTTGCAACACTGACATTGGTTTGCCAGGCTGTTGTGGTCATACTTTGGAGCTTCTGCTTAGCTGCAGAAGATCTTGTGAGCATTTCTGGTTTTTTCTGAGCTTAACCAATGATTTTCATAGGTTTGGTGCTGAAATGATGGACATATGAATAGAGGGAGTAAATGACTTTTTAACGTGTTTCCCTGAATTGGAGCCAGGTTCTTGGCACTGTCTTTTCTTTTTATTCCTTAATATAGAAAAGAGAGAGAATCTATGTTGGTGACTGACCACTGCTGTCAGAATACACACATCACTGAGAATATAAAATACAGGCTTTTATGGCTGCTTCAGTTTCATCTTCTGCCTCTCCTTTCCTGCGTGCCCTGCCCCCATGGCTGTGGTAGACATTCAGCTGCCGCATGGGTTTGTCGTGTGGCCATCCCCCCGAATTTATCTTTCTCATATGGCCAAATAACTTCATCCCCCATGGCAATTTGCTTGAATAAAGAGCCTGGCGAGTGCAGTTGAGCCTGGGGATACAGTATGAAAATCAGCAGTTGCTTCGGTGAGCAATTACGCAATGAAACAGCTATCGGCTTGAGGAAGGGCTTTCATCGCCGGGTGAAAACCTTCGTCCATGGGATTCCTGGTGTAATATAAAGCTTCTGCAAGATAGAGCACTTTTGATCACAAATGTGCATGGTATTTAAAATTACTATCAATTTTTACTGAAGGGCAGTTTCGTACTCCTGCTGTTTGAAAGCATCAACCTTTGCAGGGTGGCGTGCATAGAAATGAGATTAAGAAAGCTTTTGTTGGTTCCCTTGGCCTTCTATTCTGACTCGTGCTAGGTCTTTAGTCGTGGTTGTAAATCGCTGGCACACAGAATTTATTTAGCTTTATATTCATCAAAGTGATATTTTTATCTGGAGCATTTTATAGTAGGAATCTGGCCTAATGCACGTATGAGACCGGGTGGTTTTATGGGTTTGTTAGAATCACCATGTGGTGTCTTCTGGTGGGTATTGTGAGTGATTTGTATACAGGAGTAATATTTGCTGCCTTACGTGAAATTTTGTCCATGTCTGAAAATAAGTCTGTGTGAAGTGATAATGTTCTTGCCCTGAAAAACTGGGAATAATGCAGTGATTTATAAATACAGAGTTTTAGAGAAAATAAATAAACCACTTACTGAAACCCTCCCAAATTAAAGCTTCCACACAGTTTCTGTGATTTGTTTTTATCCAATTGCTCTGACATCTCATGAAAACAGTTTCCAGCTCCATCTGTTTGGCCGTGGAGTGTATTTAGATATTCACTGGCATGTCTTTTATATGGCTGTAGAGACAGGATTGGGGCTGCAAGTAAACGGTGTTCAGCTGTTGCCTGCATGCCTCATGCTTGAGCATCTCTGAGTGCTTTGACATGGAGGTTAGGACATAGCAGGAGAGAGATCACTCCGTCTTTCAGAGCTGTGGTTTGGGCTGCCAGCCTTTCTCTTCCAGTCACCTCCTTTGGCAGGTACCTAGGGGGGTTGAGAAATTCCCTCATTAAAAAGCTCCATGTGTCATAATACTGATGGGAGTGAAACAAAGCTAGCTGCCTCCCTTGGGACGAGTGCTGTGGGTTTTGAGCTCTTTCTTTAAATTAAGAAGGTTGTTTCTTTGTTTTCACTGCCGTCAGCTTAGATGGTGTCTCGTGGCTCCATCACATATACAGATATTTTAAAAAATACAGTGTTATTTTGTAGCCATGGGGGACTTTGTGCCTTCTTTGAAAGGCTGTGGCAGTTCAATATTCCAAGTGGCTGATCTCTTTAATTTCTCCTTCCCAATGGCCCTGTGATGCTTTGCAAACTCCAAAGATGCATTTAAAAAAAAAAAAGTGTGGAGCTGTCCAAGCCATCCCCAAATCACAGCCCTTGCACTGCTTTTACTTGCCTGACATGGAGATGGGTCACGTCAGGGCTCATCAAGTCAAAGGCAGAATCCATCTATTGTTTGCCTTAATCTTGTGACTCCAGGTATCTGCAGGGTGACCACATAGCCCTGGCTTCATACGCTGGCAGAAGTCTGTGTGTTCTTCACTGTTTATACTTCTGTTTGTGATATTGAGGTTGGGTTTCTCAATCTCAATCTCTGTCCTGTGTCATACCTGTTCTGTAATGGGCTTTTCATTAGTGTGGAAACATCCATTAATAGGGAAGCATCCTGCTTTGGTCTCAAATCTCTGTAAAATAATTCTGATGTGGGGGATGAGCAGGAGTCTGCTGTTACATATCTGGCTCTGCAGGATTTTTATTAAATGCTTATTACAGATTGGAAACACAGGGCATTCTTCTAAACATTTGGATGGGGGGGAGTTACTAGATTTAAACTGCTTATCATGAAATACCTAAACCCAAACAAAAATAAATGAATGCATGAGGATGTTCAAAGAACTATTGCATATTCTAGATAACAAGCACACTTGGCTTTAAGGGTGAAGAAGCCACTTGAAGAGATTTGGATTGACTCTGTGCTGGTTGACTGCAGCATGACAGAGTGTGGTGAAGCAGTACAGCGTGTCAGGATTTGAATTTAATATTGGAAATAAAAATACAAGTGTCATTGTGCTGAGCTCCACACACAGTGGTTTAGGGGGGAAAATGAGGAGCAGGTATAGCAGCTGATGGCTTAGTGTGGATTCAGGTGGGAAGAGAGCTTTTGGGTAACTTTATACTGTTTTTGTTAAATATTCTTCTCCAAGCTACTTCCTCAAACAGAATCATTAGTGACCATGAAGTGGGGTCTCAAGAAGAAATCTCTTAGTACTCAAGTTTGTCATCAGTGTATATACATCTTAATGCTACATCCATAGATTATTTTTTTTTAATATTCTATTTTTTTTCTTCTCTACTTTATTTAAGCATTTTATTTCACCTTCTCTGTACTTTCTCTGTGCCTCTGAGGACTGTTTGAAGATAGAGTGAGACTTGAAAGGCGTCCTATTGATAAGAGGGAATAATGAGTTGGCTCTTCAATGTGTTCAGTTCATGGTATTTTATAATTAGCTGTGTGAACTTTCAGTGCTTAAAAAAGGAAATGGGAAATGGCAATTATGCGGAACTTTCACTCTTCCATCACGTATATCCTGCATTTCTATTGTTACTTAAAGCTTTAAAAACCATCTCTGGAGGGCTGTAGATCAAGTAATTCATCTTATTTAATACTTCACTGTGGAGCGTATACAATTAATTGCTGATGTATAGAAATAATGATCTGGTTAATAGAAATGCAGTTCTTGAGAGCTGAGGCTAGTTTCTTTCAAAAGTTTAATGCTTGGTTTTGATTTTTAAGTTCACTAATGATATATATTTATCTGCAACTTGATCTTGAAGGCAAAATTGAAATCTGGTTTGTGAGCAAGATAATGAAAATCTACACATAGCTCCTCTACTCCTTCTGTGCAATTAAACAACCAGAAATGTGACAGCCTTAATTGTTGCATGTTTGCTACTGCAAAGGTGCTCATAATAGGGTAGGTTTATAGAGAAAATGGTAAAAAAACCAAACAACAAACCAACACAAAAACAAGAAACCCCCAAACATGCGCATCCCCCCCCCCACTGTTTTATTAAACATGAAATGTGGTTGAACATGGTTAAATATTGCATAGTGCTGAACTGTTGAGTGATCTGTATTTGAGAGGTGCTGTGATGGTTGGGCTGGGGGAGTGGTGGGTCTGAGCCAGTTTGTCTCCCTAAGGCTAAGCAGTTTTTGTGGCAATGTTTTGAGGACCAGTGTTAGTCTCTATGTGTTCACTTACTTGATTAGGGAGTTGCTTTGGAGAATAGGTCAGAGTTGTTGGCTCACCTGTCACACGTTTAAATCCATCAGTTTTGATACTAGGGCAAGTTTTGAAGTATGTGTAGCTGGGAAATAGGGTTCAAATTGAAATAATTCCAGTTTAAAAAAATAGGGTAAAGAAAGAATCCCAGCATGGTAGGGCTTGAAAGGGACCTCTGGAGATAATCTCGTCCAACGCTCCAACACCAGCAGGGTCTCCCAGAGCAGGGTGCCCAGGATGGCATTGTCCAGGTGGATTTGGAATCTCTCCAGGGAAGGAGACTCCACAGCCTTTCTGAGCAGCCTGGGCCAGGACTTAAGGTGCATTAATAGATAGGTTTTTAGGGTGTGTTAATAAATTTGTTTTATCTTAGCTTGGTAAGCTTGGATGTGAGGCAGCTGGGCAATGCTAAGTATGGAGGCCTTGGGGCCTTTTTGGCTTAGGTGAGGAGGTAAGACTGGTTTTGCTTTCAGGAGAGGAGCTAAATGCAACCCAGCTACTTAGGCAGGCCAAGTTTGCTAATCCTGGCTTAGGCTTAGTCACACTAGAAACCCTAAATGTGATTTTTCATTATCTGAAGTCCGTCATGAGACACAGCAGGATGCCCAAAAGATGCTGAACCCCAAAGGCAAGCAATCCCAGTTCTGCCCGTGGGTCATGCTTGAAGTCCCCATGAGGCCAGTGGAGAAGGAAGGTACTGAGGCAGCTGTACCCGACACCCCCCCAGTTTGGTTTCTTAGATTTGGTGCCAGCTCTTTGGTCTTCACAAGCACTCAGGATTCTACATCTCCCTGAAATAAGAGGATCAGGAATAGAATTTGTCTAGAGGCTCCAATTCCACTCTTTTTATCTAGGTCTCCAAAACAGGCCTTTAATTCATCCTGCTAGTAAGTGGCACAACATTCTCTGTTAGTTTAGCACATCTCTACAGAGGTACCACCATTGTAGTTTTTTTTGTCTAACATGTGTCTAGTACTTTCCCCTAACTGTGGTTTGTGGATATAGAAGTACCATTTTCATAACATTACATGTGTGCTGTAAGAACTGGGCTTCTCTTGAGGAAATGCAAATTCACACAAGAAATTTATTGTGGCTCTAATCCACAGTGCTGTTTGTAGGCAGCTGTCCCATGTTTGCCTTTCTTAGAGACACCTTTCTCACTTTTATATAAAGCAAAGGCATAATTAATTGTGCATATCAGAACCAACATGGGAGTTGATGTTTGTAAAGCAATTGTTGGCTTTTTTTCCCACATTAGCCTTGTTCTTAAAGTAGGTGATTTAACTTAAGTAATTTCTCCTTATACGAATTTAACTTCTATTCCCAGTAGCTCATTAACTTGCTGAAGATATTAAGGACAGTGCTTTTCCCCAAGTGAAGCCTTTTTCTGTTTTGTACTTTTTACTGTTTCTGTTCTGTAACGAGTCACTTTGTGTGACAGGTGGGAGATTCAAGAAGGAGATAGTAGTTGATGGACAGAGCTATCTGCTGCTGATCAGAGATGAAGGGGGCCCTCCGGAGGCACAGGTGAGCATTGCATCTATAGAGCTTTACCAGCCTCAGATCACCATTTTCCTCCTTTAAAAAAAACCAAAAAACAAAACACAGCTTCCTTTAAAAGAACTGTCTTTGTTTTCTTCTTTCCTGGGTCCTGCTCATCTTTCTGCTGGGAAGATCTGTATGTTGCCCTCAGGTGGAAAATACTCTGTTTAGAAAATAATTTAGGATTTCAATTATGTTGTGAAACTGTAATAAATATATATGTCTAACTTAAAGAATCATGGAATGATTTAGGTAGGAAAGGGACCTTTCAAGGTCATCTAGTGCAACCTCCCCGCAGTGAGCAGGGACATCTGCAACTAGAGCAGGTTGCTCAGTGCCCTGTCCAACCTCACCTGGAATGGTTCCAGGGATGGGGCATCAATCACCTTTCTGGGCAGCCGGGGCCAGGGTCTCGCCAACCTCAGTGTCAACAATTTCTTCTCTCTAGTCTAAATCTCACCCCTTTTAGTTTAAAGCCATCACCCCTTGTGCTGTTGCAACACGTTCTTCTAAAAAGTCTGTCCTCATCTTTCTGACAGACCCCATGCTGAATGCTCAGTCAGTATGCTTCCAGTGTCCACAAAATTGCATATTGTTAAGATTTCTTCAGAGTTAGAATCTCTAAATTGTTAAAACACAGCAAAGACATCTACGCAGTGACGCACATACCTGTGTACAAATCTTTGCACTCCCTGTTGCTTCCATGTTTTGCTCCCAGTGCTGTTTCAGACTCAACTTTGTGAGTTCCAATTCAGCACCACCAACTTCTTGGATTTCTGTATTGCCTCCTTCGTCTCATGGAAGGCAACTCATCAGGATTTGCCTGTGAGAAGACACTTGTGGTTTTGTGTGCTTACTGCTCTTACTATATTTTGAGTGATAGGAAGCGAAGCCTTTTTCTTACGTGATGCTTCAATCCCCACAAGACTCCGCCAGCCTGGCTTCAGGCATCCTTCTTGTCTCCCGTCCATGACTTCTTACCTGGGCCTTAGAGAGGTTCCTCCAGCATGTTGGCTGCCACTGGCCTTGCTTTGCTTGGCTCTGCAGTGGTGGATCAGCTTCCAAAAAAAAAAAAAAAAAAGATAATCCAGCAGCAGGAGCTGTGCTGTCGCCAAACAGCTGAACGGGAGTGGTGCCAGCAGCAGCAGCTTGGGTTTCAATGCTTCACTATTGCTCATGAGCTGCAGGAGGATTAGAGCATGGGGGAAGGTGCCCGGATAAAGGAGAAGAGAAAGGAGGTGGAGGAAATGGAGAAGGAGAGAGGCATCCTGGAAGGAAGTTAAAAGCAAAACAAAAAATTAGTGTCGCTGACACATCTGCAGCTGTGTGAGAGCAGGAACCTAAAAGAAGTGCTCTGTATGAGGCTGTGAGCAATTTGGCTGAATCACACAACAGTTTCCCGGCCTCAGTGCTCAGAGAACATTCCCTTACAGAAAAACATAAATACTGGAGTTGTAAAGGTACACACAGAAATCTAAATATTTTTCTACCTGAAGAATTGTTTTTGCTGTGTCCATTTGAGCTAGTTGGAAACAGACACAGTGTTTCGCCTTTGATCTGTGCTAGGGAAATTTGGAGGGGTGATGATTATTATTGTGGCTGAGGTTTGTTCTCCAGCAAATAGTGAGGGTGGAAAGGTTTAAGGTGTTAGTGCTGTTTCACCTTTCAGAAGATGTGTTGTCCATGTAAATTCCCCTTAGATTTTTATATAATTTAGTATAATTTCAAGTTGCTTGTCTATTAAAAATCTTTAATCTGTTTATTACATCCTGGAATCAAAATGTTTACATCTGGGTTAATGAATGTTTATAACTGTATAATGAAAAGGGAATACTATAGGAATAAAAATGTTTGTTTCCCCCTATTTGCTTGTAATATAGAAGGAGTTGGTTATTTTAGCCTTAAGGTTCTGCTTTTTTGCAACAGTGCAGTATGTTTTTATGGGTAATTGGGATAGAATTATGTCTCCAGCAAGTGATGAGCTGCACTGTGGTCTTCCTGGCTCTGGGTCAGGGAGAGTTCCCTGCTTCAGTGCAAAGGCTGCAGCTCAGGTTGCAGTTTACTGTCCCCTTCTTGGCAGGAAGGGAGGGAAAACAAACTCATCTGAAGACTCATTTGCTGGATCTGTCATCTCTCTCTTTCTTGTCTAACATAAAATTGTTCAAAGATGAAAGAATATATATATTTTTTTTTAAAGCTCATTTCATAGACTGGAGGAGGTGGTGAGAAGCACTAGCTGAGGCTGCTTCAGTTTCTGAATATTGACCATCTCTTTTGCTCACCAGGTTTAATTTTACTCTTGCTGTGATCTGTTACAAATGTAGTGGCCTCCTATTGTAAAACCTGATTAACACAGCAACTGAGCTATAATGAGCTGCCATGTGCTATTTTGTAAAACTTTTTTTTTTAATATAAGAAGGTTTTTTTTCTTTAATAGAGTTTGGTTTGGACTTACCTTGAACTAACAGATCTGCTCAATCACAGTAGTCAGTCCACAGGTGGATTTCTCTATCAACTATAACCTACTGATCTCAAGCCATTCCCTTCACAGTGGGATGTCGATAAGGCATCCTGGGTTTCCGGACCTTGTGCATGTTTTCCAAAATTCCTATGTTTTTTAATATCACAGGTCTAATATCTGCAAAGCTTAAACTTGTTTTAATATGAAAAAGAAAAAATTACAGGAAATAAGGGAAATATTTTGTGTCTGGAAGAATGGCCCTCTGGATTTTTTAAATAATCTTCACTAGCAGGCTGCTGCTGCACATTTAATAAAACATTAAGAAAATATAGAGAGCCTGTTTGCTCCCAAACTTGATGCTTTAAGAACACTGAAGCTGTAAGGAAAAGTTCTTGGTGTGGTGCTGCTGAGACCAGTCAATGAGAACCATTGTATAATAAGGCCCCAAAACAAGACCACAGGAATGATGCTGTCTCTGGATCCTCTGGTTTGAATAGTTCAAATCTCATAGCGTGGTAGTTGACCCTTATTCTGGCAGTAACTATGCTGTCCGTAAGCAGTCCTGTTGTTACCATCATAGGAGGCCATCCTCCTGACTGTCTCAAACTTCAAAATATTTTTGGCTTTTTTTTTTTACACCATTAACTGTAAGAGATGAGCCAGTGTTTGGTTTCAGCTGGTTTGCCATGTGAAAAATAGGTGAGAAGTCCTGCTAGCTCCTGATACTGAAAAAGGAAAATTTAATGAGCTCAGCAGCTTAGGATATGTCAAGAGCTTTCCAGATTCATGCTGTTGGCTCTTTTTTTTCCTCCTTCCCTTTGCATATGCCAGCTTGGGACACCTCCCTAAAAGCTGAGATTGTGTGAATCTAAAACTAGCGAGTGAAGCAGTTTAAATCCTGAAAGAGCAGAAACAAAACCACGGGAGTTGGTAGTGCTGAAGTAAGTGCTGACAAACCTAGGCTGGCGGCATAATACTCAGCAAAAAAGTGTACTAATGTTTCCCAAAGGAACCTTCTTGCATCTCTTGGTGTGTTCAGTGTGTCCCCAACCTACCTGGCATATCATAGTAGTAATTTAATGAAAAGCATAAATACCCAGTGGCTGAAACTTGTTTTCATTGGTCTAAATCTGGGTAGGAATGGAATCACTTAGGAAAAAATAAAGGCAGTGAGGTAAGATTAACTTAAGACTTTTGATGTCCTGTATACATTGACTGTTATGCTGAATGTGCTTCAACAGTCTTACTGCACTTGCAAGCTAAAACATTTTCACTTGCATGGTCACTGAAGCATTGCCTTTCCTTGGCCTGTGTATATGCATGTCTTGTAGCACATCACCAAGGCCAAGAGAGAGTAGCTGGATTTCACACTGAAAGCTGGATGAGACAAACAGGAATACTTGTCCTGGCATTAACTGGATCAGCATGCATGCCTGCATGTAGAGCACAGGGTGGGCAAATAACACTCTGAGTAGGGCACTTGACTGCCTAGAGATAAGTGTTTTTCATTTGTAATTCACAAATGCTGGAATCTGAGGTTGTGATGTTTTCTTTTTCTGTGAATCAAAACCAATGTGCGCTGATAGTAGTTGTTTTTATAATATCATGTACAAGTGAAGAAGAGATGTGATTGTGAGTGTGGAGAAAAAAACCTGTGTGTCTCAGATCCCCATTACATAGAATAATAGAATCATTTAGGTTGGAAAAGACCTTGAAGATCATCAACTATAAACCTAACTCTACCAAGTCCAATGCTAAACCATGTCCCTCAGCACCACATCTCCACAGCTTTTAAAACCCTTCAAGGATGGGGACTCCACCACTGCCCTGGGCAGCCTGGGCCAGGACTTAACAGTCCTTTTTGGGAAGAAATTTTTCCTCATGTCCAACCTAAACCTCCCCTGGTGCAACTTGAGGCTGTTCCCTCTTGTACTATTGCTTGTTTCTTGGGAGAAGACACTGGCTCCACCTGGCTCCAACCTCCTTTCAGGGACTGGGAAAGAGAGCAAGGTGGTCTCCCCTGAGCCTCCTTTTCTCCAGGCTGAACAACTCCAGGTCCCTCAGCTGTTCCTCACAAGACTTGGGCGCTAGACACTTTACCAGCTTTGATGCCCTTCTCTGAATCTTCTCCAGAATATTAAGATGGAGGGATCTGCATCATGCATCACTCGCAGAGTGATGAGATGCATCATTTTAGAAACCACTTCTAAGGCCTTGGTTGTTGTCACTAAGTTTCTCTGATGTGTATGCCTCTCCAGGTAAGGTAAGAATACCTCTCTTTTTCTTTGTTTCCCTCCTCTTTACTGCTTTTTCTCATCGTATGCCTTTTCCCTTTCTATTCTGTAGTTTGCCATGTGGGTGGATGCTGTTATATTTGTCTTCAGCTTGGAAGATGAAATTAGCTTCCAGACTGTTTACCACTACTACAGCCGTATGGCTAACTATCGGAACACTAGTGAAATTCCAATGGTACTAGTGGGAACCCAGGGTAAGTGCAGTCTCAATTTACGAGTCTATTTTTGTGACCATACAGACTGTGCCAAGCTGGCAGAACCTGTCTTTTTCCCCTCTCTGGCATTGTCATTGCCACTCATCTGATGATGAGAGCTCGTGGATAAACCACTGGTTAATCCAGCAGGGTGGTGGTCTGCTGTTTGGACTTCCTCAGCTCCCTTGCTACAGCATTGTGGCATTGCAAGGACTGATGATGCTGAAGCTTTTCATTCCCGTTTCAGCCTATTTTTTGGTCACTTTTGGTCTCGGAGAGCAGTTCATTTTCCCTGCCCTTCTGCAGAGCTGTGCCACCAGTGCTGCCACGTGATGGGGAAGTGTGGCCAGTGCAGACGGAGGAATTGCAACCGGGCTGTGGGGTGGAAACAGATGATAACAGATGAAAAGGGAAGTAGGTACACAGAAAGTCCTAGGGTAGCAGAAACTACAGCTGAAAAGCAGAAGTGACCTGCTTTGAAGGGCTACATCGTCAGCTGAAAACTGCAGTTGAAAAAGGAGAGGGAGGAAATGTTTCTCTGGAGTGGTTTTTTTTTTTTTTTCTGCACTTCTGATGCTTTGGGATATGGTTTTCCATCTCACTCCCATCACTACCAGAAAGGAATTTGTGTTTCAGCGCTGATGCAAAGGGGATTTTGTTCAAGTGTGGCTAAAGATGGAAACACAGCTAATTCGGGGAGTAAGCATCAGAAAAAAATACAGCTTTTTGGCTATGTAGGCTGTCAACCTGTGAAGTGAAAGGATAAATATGCCTATTAAAAATATATTTGAAATACATTTGTTTGACCTCCAGCTGGTTGATTTTGACCAGTATTTTTGAAATGAGACGTTAATGTGACATTAACTCTGTCCCAAAACATTAGCACTTGCCTGATGCTTCCAGACCCCCTCCTTTGACTCATTGTTATGTGGTGGGCCAGGCTGGAGCACCAAATTCACTTCAGACATCAAATTTCTTGAGGTCATGATGTTGTTTATCATTTCCATTCTGGTTAAATGTTTCCAGCGCCCTCTGCTGCTGGAAAAAAAAAGTAATCTGCCATTAGCTTCCCAAGTAACCAGTCTGGTTGTTTTCATTTGGATCTTGTGAGAAGGTGGTGACACCCTCTTTTTTAAGATGCTTTTTAAGATTTCGGAGCATTATCACTTCAAAAATAGTCAAACTATGTAAACTTGGTAGAGTTTGTTGCTACAAGAGTAGCGATGAAAAAACTTGATAGATTAGCAGAAATTGCCCCCCCCCCAGTTTTTTCACCTCCTATAGATAGGCTCTAGAAATTGCATTTAAAAAAGCACACGTGGAAAGTAGCTCTTGCAGAGATACTTGTTTAGAAAAATATTTTTGTTGGCTCTGCAGTACATTCTCACAATTTTTTGTGGGTCCTTTTACATCAAGGTTTGAGACTCAAGTCATGGAGTGTCCTGGATCCACTCCTGGGTGTGACTTGAAAGCCAAGTCAACAGTGCAACCTGTGAATAGATGAAAATCTCTGTTTCACGTTAAACTGACAAGTGTCTGCCTTTACCTGGTTCAGGGCCGGAGTTTAGCAGAGGGCTTTGCTTCCCGCCCAGCCTGGTGCTCCGTGCCTGAGCAAAAGGCAGAGGTAACTAGCCCCAGAAACGGGAGGGACCCCAAAAGAAATCCCATGCACAAGGAACTGAGGGAAGAGCTGGACTCTAGATTTTTAGCAACGTGATAATTGTAATCCTGTACAGCTTTGTTCTCTATCTGCCATCGTGATTTCCCCGCTCACTTGTCTTAGCATTGGCTAGCTTGGGTTTTTGAAAAGCGTTCCATGTACAGATACGACCTTTTCCCCAAGTGTTGCAGTAATACCTGCTATCATTGCTCCCCTTATCCCATTACTTCTCTACTGAAAGTGTCCTTGCAAACACATCTTGTGTTGTTCTTTGCACTCGGGGGGAAGGTTACTCATAAGCCAGTGCTAGTATAAAAATTATTTGACCTGTTTATAGTCATAAGCCACTTGTTTTTCAAAGTAATTATTACATCAGAGCTCATGTTTTTTTTCATGCCACTGTGTATATTTTGCAGCTAGAGGCCTAAGTGTATTTTTAAGGTAACCAAAAAGCACTGGGGTTTTTTTTCCTGATTTTTAGAATCAATCAGTGTGCCGATGGTTTTAGCAACAAGGTATTAAATTGGAATGGTGCACAGCCCAGGTGTTCCCTAAAAATTCTGAGTGTCTCATGGTTTGTACTTAAATTCACCACTTGGGCACTGATAAGTGTAAGATGATATTTTCAGATTATATTTTAATACATTTTTTTTCCTTGCTGTTGCTTGTAGATGCTATAAGTTCCAGTAATCCACGTGTCATAGATGATGCCAGAGCAAGGAAGTTATCAAATGATCTCAAGAGATGCACTTACTATGAAACCTGTGCTACTTATGGACTCAACGTGGAGAGGGTCTTCCAAGATGGTAAAAATTACTTTTTTATCCAGCATATCACACAATACTGTAGCTGGCTTTTAAAATAACCACTGATGCCTGATAGCTCAAGTACTTGCTGCTGTTGCGAGTGTTCATTGACGTTTAAAGCCAATGGGGTTTTTTATGGGTTTATTTTGTTACTCTGTCTTAAGTGAAGTAGAGGCTTCATTATACTGAACGTGGCATGTGCGTGGTGTTGTCTTCTACCAGCAGTCTGTCTTTAGCATCTTAAGCTATATTATTTAGTCTTTATTTACTTTTTTAGTTTTCATTGGTACTTGCTTTATTTTAGCTGAGTTTTCTTTGTTTAGATTTAGTGCTCATAGAGACGTTGAGAGGCTGTGTTAAATAGTTGAGCATTGTTTCACACATTTGAGAATTAATAAATTGAGGAAATTATAGGATCAGGGTAATCATTAAAGGTAACTCAGTATTCATGGAGTGATAGATGTTGACATTCTTGTTTAGCGGTTTAGAAATAGTCGGCTGCTCAAGGGTGATTTAAATGATAATCGGCAGCAACGTTCTGGTTTGCCTTGTAGGAGGTATTTGGGATCATCGTGCATCCAAAAAAAAAACACGGAACACAAAAGTTCTTTTAGGCCATCTGTAAATATTTTCGAAGTTGCCCCTCTTAAAAGAGCTTCTGTGGCTGGAGAAGCAACGCTGAACTTGGTCTGTGTGCATGAGGTGGGCTTTGTGCTCCCTCTAGTGGAAATCCAGCAGGTGTCCTGGGCTTGCTCTGCTGTCTTCCTTTCTAACCACGATTGTCTAGTGGCTGAGCAAGTTGTCCCTGCATCGTGGCAGTTGTTCTGCGTGTAAAAACCGTCTTAATTAATTACCTTAGAAACCTTCTTAATTGCCTTAAAAACGCTTCTCAGAGCTCCTCAGTTCTGGATTTTCTTGTGTTGCCAGCTTTTCATTGCAAAGACCTGTGCTGTCTGTGGTTGTGAGAGCCAGTGTCACATCAGTACCTATCAGAGGTGTCCAAAGACAGCTAAAATTAAAGACAGCAAAACGTTATAATTTTAAATGGAAACCAAACAGCAAAACATTCACATTTTAAAATACTGAAAAAATACATATGCATACACTGACTTGCACAGCAGTAGGATTGATTCCAAATAAGGGTGTTTTACCAATCCTGTTGGTAGGATTTCAGAGAAGAGCACTTGAAGCTGGATGTTTGTTCTTTCCTTGCTGTTTTTGCTTGATCTAGTTGCAGAAATGACTATTTCCACTGCCTACATTTTCTGTTCTGGATATGAGTTGCAAAGAACCATTAGGATTTTTTTGTTAGCCCATTTATTTTTGAGTGCTAGCTACAGTTAGATTTTTAATTATATATTGCAAGTCATGGTGTTTGTGGATATTTGTACAGTAGGGTTTTTTTTATTGTTATTTTTGCAGGGACCTTTTGAGAGAGAAGTGTCTTGGCACAAAGCTAGTGTGATAAACTTGTAAGCTTCCAGGGAGCTTATTTGTGTCTGCTAAGTTTCAGTAGTAAGTAGAAGGAACTGACAAGGATCGTGTGTTTAAAAAATATCAAGGTTTTGTTTTACCTACATGGCAGTCAACCAACTACTTCCTATTTGCCAACTAATAGGATTAGGAATGTTTCTGTATAAATGTGTTACAGTTGCCAGACATGTCTGGGACCAAATCCAATTCCTGATAATTTCTGCTGTTTATTTCAGGGGGAAACAAAGCAACTTCTTAAGCCCATTAAATGAGAGGGTGTGAATGAATGCTGCAAGTCATTAATATGGTTAAATTACACTTGGTCTGCGCAGCTCTGGGGAAGTTCAAGTTCGGTGTAGCTTCTTCAGAGGGCTCATATAGGCTACATGCAAATCTTTGGAAGGCAAGAGGTAGAAGTGGAGAAGTTTGAATAAAACAGTTCTAAGTTTCTATCCTCAAAAGAGGTTTGGGTCAGGTGGAGTCAGTCTCTTCTCCCAAGGAACAAGTGACAGGACAAGAGGAAATGGCTTCAGGTTGTGCCAGGGAAGGTTTAGGTTGGATGTGAGGAAAAATGTCTTGCCTGAAAGAACTCTGAAGTCCTGACCCAGCTTCTTTTAAGTTGATTGGCATGGAATGTAAAACATATATAACTACACCTGATGTAATTCACTAAAATTGCCCACAATGGCTTGTGACTTGCCATTGCTGGCTCTTCAACTGTGGAACGTTGTAGTGCTTTGTGAGTCTGGCCGTGTGCAGCCAGTCTGTCACCTTGCTGGCTTCTGCTTGTTATCACATTTTCTCTGAAGCTGCTCTTAAATCGGAGTTGGCTTTTCCTCATCTTATGCTAGAAGAATCGGGCTCCCCTCTTCAACAAGGAAGTCAAGTATCTGCCTGGTGGTTTAAATTGAATATATCTTTTTAAAAATGCTAAAGTCCCTTTTGTCCCCCTCAAGCAGCTTCTGAGCCCTGTTTGCTCAAAAGCAAGCAGCATAGAGCATTGGTTAGATCCTCTCAAGAATGAACAGAGATGATTGCTCAACATTAGAAAGCCTAGTTGACTTGGAGGAAAAAAAAACCCAAAGCCAACACATTTCTTGATGTAAATATTGTCAGTCAACAAGAAGGAGGGATGAGGGGAGGAGGGACAGGCTAAGTAGAGGTCTTCACATAGTACGCTCCTAACCATTTCTGAACATTTTGAGGGAACCCTGAGACAGTGCCAGCAGCCTTTGTAAATGAACTGCATTTTTCAGCAAACTTGAAAGGGATACAGACCAATTATTGCATTTCATTAATAGATGAATGGACAAGGCAGGTTTTCTTTTTGTATGTAGCTGAGGAGAAAATAACTGGCAAATTAGCTGTATGGAAGACATGGAGCTACTGTTATCTGTGAAGACTTCTTTCACAGAATGGTCACACAGAATGATGGGGATTGGAAGGGGCCTCTGGAGATCATCTTGTCCAACCCCCCTGTTCCAGCAGGGTCACCCAGAGCGGGGTGCCCAGGATCACATTGTCCATGTGGGTTTGGAATCTCTCCAGAGAAGGAGACTCCACAAGCCCTCTGGGCAGCCTGGGCCAGGCTCTGGCAACCTTGCAGGAAAGTTTTTCCTTTCTGTGTGTTGAAAATGTTTCTAAACTTTGCTATGGGGATTGGTTTTTGTTGTTGTTGCTTGTTTTGGTTTTGTTTCAAAAACTGGTACTGGCACAGATGCAGTGGGTGAGATTGGGTTTGGTATAGTCATGTTAGTGCTGGTGCTCTCATTTTGCCTTCAAGGACTCCTGTTTTATCAAGTCAAACACTCTACAATGGTTTGCATCAGCTGGGATTTACAGACATAATTTCTGGTCCAAATGCACCCTGTTCTTCCTCTCCCCCTTCTGTTTCTCGGGAACTTTGAATTGCTAGCGAGTTGGTAAATCTGGAACTCTCTGTAAACTTTCCATTGTCCAGGCCCCTGTTAGTGGTCTGAGTTACCACAGACTTTTCTTTAATGTGCCAATCGTTAGTCTTTTTACAAAAGGTGCTGGTTTATGAGCTTTTTCTAGAACTTAATTTCTTGTCTCTATTTTCTGCCTTGATACGATGTAGACCTACCTTTTGGAGGAAGAAATTGGAAGTGGCATTGAAGGGTCTTTTTCTTCCTTCATTGCACACACACATTAGAAATCAAACTAATTTTTCCCCTGCCAGCATCCACTGCACTCTGCTAGTGACCCAATCTGTTATGCCTTTTCTCTGTTATAACTCGCTTCCCATTTTCCCCACAGTTGAGTGGTAGAATAATTTAACTTGTATGATTATTATGATGATGATGATTAAAATGGTACTTTATTCTTTAGCTAAATCCAAATGCATTGTTTATGATGGCTCATTGCAGTTGATAAGCTTGCTATGGTTTGTAACAGAGTGGGTTCGTACTTCAGTAGTACAAACAGTGCTTTACAACCCTATTTCTGTTTCATCTGCAGAAACTTCATTTGAATGCTGGTGTGTAGTTAATGTACATCGATGTCTTTTTAGATAACTTCTGTGAAGTTTTAAGATGTGGAAAACTCTGGTTTAGAAGACAGCAGCTGTCAGGATGGTGGTTTGTAGTATTTAGAAATGTGCATATGATGAATTGCTCATTTTTCTATACACTAATAATAATTTATAAATTAAACTGTTTCCATACAATGATAGAGCTTTTAGTTTCCTAAGAGCAATATGTATTCAGGCATTCAGTGATGTAACAATCAGCTATTTTGTGTAAAAGTTTGTACTCTAAAGTGAAGTGGGATTTTTGACAATTTTTGAGGGCAGGTTTTGACATTCAAAGTTGTCCCACTTGGATCTGATTTCTGATGGTGCTTGAAGTTAGAGGTACACAGGCAGGCCCTGAATTTCAGGCTGAAATAAAAAATAAATTCCGGGTTCCAGGGGATTAGCTGAATAGTGTCCCCAGTAATGGAAAATAATTAAAAAAAAATTTTTTTTTAATTTCAGCTTTTGATACTTGGAATTGGGAATTGTCAGATAGGAGAATTGTGTTTTAAAATTAAGATCAAATGCTAATATATATTTTGCTTCAGATTTCCCAATTAAGAATTAGGGAGGTTTTTTCCTGCTTATCAGAATGGATCTTATCAATCACATTGGAAATGATTATTTTAATATTTCTTGTCAGCACAGGATTGTAAGATTGTAATGACTGTGTACTGCCCCAGGATGCCTTTTTAATGATTTTAGCCTTCTTGAATTAGCCTGATGTACCATTAATGCATAAGAATTGCTTTTATTTTTGTTCATGATGTATTCATAATTGCACGCCTTTCCCTGCTTTATGTTCAGCTCTTCTTTGACCCATTTAACTGTGTGCTATCCAGTTCTCGGATGTCACAGAGGAGAGGAAAATGTTCAGATATTTAGAGGATAAAATTTTACCGTGAATGTAGCTTGTGTGGAGCAAAAGGGTTTGACTCTTCATTTTGCTTCAGTTCCTGTAGCTTAGCAATTCACTTTGGTAAATGCTGAAAACCACCTTATTAGTCAAGTTAGCATTAGAACTTCAAAAATTCTTAGTTTGGGGGAAACTGAGCCTGTCTTAAGGCCTTGCAGTCTAACCCACTTGTGTAGCTGTTAGGAGAGCATAGAATTGTATTTTGTGTGTGTGTGTGTGTATATACACATAGATATCTGTGTTACTGATGAACCTTGTTGGGAAGGCACTTCTACAGTGTCAAGCTGCTGTTAGAAAAATCCTATCCTGTGAAGATGCACTTGGTGGAAGATTTTTGATGCAACTTGTCTTGGGTAGCGTGCTGCTGTGTCTGACTTAGGAAAGATGCACGGGTTGGGGTTTATGTAGGGTTGGCGTTTGGTTTTTAGTACTTTGGCATCTGTCCTAAACAAGGGAGAAGGTGAAAGCTGAAGAGTTCTGGTCTACACACAGTAGGAGATAACTATCTTACAGGAGTTGTCAAATGATGATTTGGGAGATTTTTACTTATTAGGATGGCTGTAAAACATATTTTGAAATAAATATGCCTAAAATAGCAATAGACCCATGAATCAGGAGTTGTAGGTATATAATGCCTATAGCTGCCTCACAGTTTGGACCTTTAGCTCTGGTGCCATGCTGCTGCTGTTGGGTTTGGATGCTTTATTAGCAAATTAAACAATTGTTTTATGATTGTGTAAACATTTAGTGGAAATAATTTATTTCTAAATCCAAAGAATATTTCTAATGCTGTGTTGAACAACTGTGTCTAAAAAGGGTGCCGTGAAGTACAAATTCTCTATTAAATACAGAAGATGACAAATTAATCCTCGTACAGCTGGACTGCAGGGAAAGGCTGTCACTTGCTATCAGTATTATCAAGTTGGCTTTTATAGATGTGTTTTCATTAGGAAATGTTAATCAGTCTAATGGGATGTAAATAAAGTCTCAGTCCTATTGTGCTGACAGCTATTTTAGGAAGAGGTAATATTCATTCATGGGAGATACAGACCTGAACCCTGCTTCGGTTTGGGACAGTAGGGACCCACGTGTGGTGCTGAGCTGGGGAGCAGGTCCTCTGGCTCCTGGAATTCTCTTGGTTTGGGGTAAGCACAGGGGTGACATTTCGGAGAGCTCTTATGCCTGCGGCAGCCGCAGCAACGTATGGCTCTTGATTGCTCGTTAGTTAGGCTGGTTAAAGATGGACTCATTACTCAGTCGTTAGTCAAAGATGGATTGATTCCCTATTAATTAGGCTAGTCAAAGATGGGTTGGTAAAACTTTGACACGCTCCTCAGTGCTGCAACAACCCGGGGAAATGCATCTTTTGAGTTTTAGAGTCCAGATTTTTTTTTTTTTTTTTTTTTTCTTCTTCTTCTGATAAGAGGGATGTAATTATTGCTCTTAGTACTACGGCATAGCTTGGAGCAACAAACCCTCTGACCGCGTTCATTTTCAGAACGCCTTGGTCTAGAAAAGGAGGGTAAAACGCGTTTCGTGTCGCGTTTGGATGTAAATAAAGCGGCCCGGCCGGAGCCGCGAGCCGCGGGCCGGGTCCCCCGCGGCCGCCAGGGGGCGCCGCAACAGCGGCCGCGGGACGGGAGCGCCCCCGAAGCGGGACAGGGTCCCCTCCTCCCGGGCCCTGGGACTCTCCGCGGGGAGGTGACGTCTCCCCACAAGCAGCCCCTTTCCTCCGGCCGAACGGAGGGCGGTGGCCGGCGTTCCCCCGGCTGCTAACTAAGGGTAATTCTCTTCATCGTTCCTTAGCGCCGCTAGTTAGCTGGCCAGAGGGACTCAGAATGTGGGTGCCGGCTCAGGGCCCTGGGCAGGTTGTGGGCGCTGAGGTTTATCTGAAGAGATAAGAGGTTTGAGGGGGTTACCTCCCTTTGTGGAGAACACGCTGGATTTGAGGAATGACGTTGTCAGCTGAGACCCTGCTCTGTCACCAGCTCCATTCCTGGTACTGATGGGCAGTGTTTCTAGACTGGGTTAATGCTCTTAAAATTGAACATCAGTGATGTTTAAACTGTGACAGTGAGCGGTGACAATGTGGCGTTTAATGTTCAAAACTTCCAAGTTTCAATTTTTCTTCATTCCATGTGCGAGGAATGTTTTTTTTTTTTAGATACCTCATGCTCTTTTGGATTAAAACAAAACAAAACACCAAAACCAAAACAAAAAAAAAAAAACCAAAACAAACCACCACCAACAAAAAACAACACATATACACACACACACACGAAAAACAACAACAAAACCACCACCCTAAAACAGAACAAACAACCCCCCACCCAGCAAAACTTAAACAAAACAAACCATAGAATCATACAATATTTTGAGTTAGAAGAGACCTTTCAAGGTCATTTAGTCTACCCTTCCTGCAGGGAGCAGGGACATCTGCAACTAAAGCAGGTTGCTCAGAGTCCCATCCAACCTCACCTGGAACGGTTCCAGGGATGGGGCTTTGACCACCTCCCTGGGAAACCTGGGACACTGTCTCCTCAACCTCACCAAAAAATATTCCCTTCTTCTCTTTAGTCTAAATTTCCCTGCTTGGTTTAAAACCTTGTCGCAACAGGCCCTGCCAAAACGTCTCTCCCCATCTTTCTTATAGGCCCCTTTAAGTACTGAGAGGCTGCAGTAATCACAGATTTTCCTAGATTGGAAAAGGTCTTTAAGATCAGCTAGTGCCATCATTATATTGGTCTCTCCAGAGCCGCCTTCAGTCTGAACAACCCCAGATCTCACCCTGTCCTCACAGGGAAACAACCCCAAATCCTGTCATGGCAGCAGGACTTTAGGTCCAAATGCAATGGCACAGCCCTTTCCAAGACCCTTCACTTGCTGGAGTTTGTGCCTCTCTGGTTTGCTGTCTGTCTCTCCAGGAACATGCTACAGCTGAGCACAGAAGTGGTAATTCTCTGCTCAAGTAAATTCTTTATTTGAATACCACCATGTCATAATCTTTCTTATTTTGTATTGTTTGTGGAAGATAGAGCAGATTTTTAATAGGTGTTAAGATATAAACTGTCTGTAGAGAATTTTCTTTGGTGCTTTGTGTAACCGAATCAGAAAATTGAAGGTTGGTAGAAAACAAGTATAAATATACAAATCTGATATGGCTTGTCATGCGTGTTTCTGCATGTGTTTTATTATGAAGTCAAAGTTATTTTAGTAGGAAAATTTGCCTTTACTTCTTCCTACCCTTAACCCTTATGTGACATTAAGGACTGGAGTGGAAAGTGGCAGGTATTTGTCCAAGCAGGGGAACAAAACATACCAGAGCCTCCTTTTCTTTGGATTTATTTTCTGACTGATGAACAGTAATGTAAAAAGTATAAATTTCAGTTAAAGAAATTTTTTCTGCTGTCCCTGGGGACTTAGAAGGCCCCATTTCTATGTGGTTTCCCTTGCGCTTGGCAGTTGTGTGGTGTTACAGCCATGCTGTTTGTTGGGATTCTCACACGTCGTTTGCTTGGTTGCCACTTGTCATGAAAATTGCAGGGACTTTGTAGGCTTTGGGGACTTTGAGGCTTGTACTGCTCCATCAGATTTCTTCAACTCTATACCAAGATTGAAAAGCAAGTAGAGGAAAGAGAAAGGCATCTTCCAATGACACGTCTGCGTCCATTTTTCTCCATTCTTGGAGATAAATGATGGAATGTGGAGATACGGTCCAGGGTATGGTGTTTAAAAATGGTTGTAATTCCTACAGGGGTGTGGGGAGGAATAAAAGTTCCAAGGAGGCTTAGTTTTCAGCTGTGGCAAGTGTGTCATTCGCTAGGTTACTTGCAGAAAACAGTAATCTCTGCAAAGCTTTTCACGTGACTTAGAAATTTTATAGGGTTACTTTTGTGGCATTTTCTTTAAGTCTTAATTTGAAGTGTGTGCAGTAAGGCACGTTACTTGAAACCTACAAGTCGATGGTGATGCAGAGCTGCTGATACTATGGAGTAGGTGTCAACTGTTAAGTTTTCTGAAGAGTACCATGAATGAAAGACCTAGCTCATCATCTGCAAATTCTCACTAAATGGAAACAAGAATCTTGATACATTCCATCAAAATGTGAAAGAATGAGATTTCCAGTACTGAAGAGTCAGGATCGGTTCAGTAGTTTGATATCCATTACTGCAAATGGGAAGAGAGTTCCTGGGGCAGGAAGTGTGATAGTTGTTTGGTGGCCAATTGCTTTTTATTAGTGATAGACCTGAGGGTGAGAGGCGTAAGCAGTTGACTTTATAGGATCATGTTAGTTGTGTTTGAGAGAGAAAATGTTACAAGCATGTTGGTGGAGTGTCTTGGAAGCACTTGGGAATTGTTTTCCATGCCACTAAACACTGAAGTGAAAAATTCTGGTATGGGGAGAAAATTTGAAAATGCCTAATTTTTTTTTTTAACCCCCCCTGCCTTTTCTACATGTGGCTTGTAAACTTGGAGACTTTGTTTCTGGATGTGTTCTGCCTCATCTGCTTATGAATTCAGCGCCGTGAATAAAATGACGTTTTCCTTACTGTCCCACCATATTAACCTGTCCCCAATTCAGTGTTGACTACTGGACGCGCGCGTCACCGATGTCTGTATTGCACCCAGAGATTGTGTGTTCTGTGCGCCCCTGTGGGCGTAGGCACTAAGCTGAAGGACTGGGATTGTTCTTTCTCCAGAGATGGAACTTGTGCTCGCTTTTGTAAGCTCTTCTGAGAAAATGACAGCATCTGCTCTCATGTTTTCTTTGTTATGCATTAAATATGATTTCCAGTCTATAGCTGTCAACTACCACTTCTCTGAGATGCAGTACATTGCAGATACAAGCCTCTCTGTACACAGCGGTTTTTAATATCAAGCAGAATCAAGCCTTCAATTTTTATGCTTAGATTTTAATTTCTAATCTATTCCTGCATTATCATTTTACAGCCTACGTTATGTGTTTGCTGTTGTGTTTAGTACCTTGGGAAACTATCAATGCTGCTAAATTGTCTTGCATCTCGCAGACCCTCATTCTCAGTGGGGGGGGTGGCGGGGGAACAAAATAGGAAAACCAGAATAGAAAGAAGTCAGATGTCCTGTCAGCCTGACAGAGGTTGAATTGTGGAAAAACATCCCTTCACTAAATTTTGTCATGCTGGAGTTCCTGGTGGAGCTGGTGACAGCAGCTGAAAAGAGCAGTGACAATTTCTGTGATTCTTTTCGAGCCAAGTGACCTGAACAGCAAAGTGATTGCAGAGCGAGTAACATGGGAACAGCATGGCTGCTAACAGGGCTCAGCTGTGGGGGTTGTGTCCCAATGTGAGGATTAAAAAAACATATATAAATACTGCATGGTAGTACCATTCAGTGAGCTGATTTTTTTAGCCCTGCTTTAATGATGCTGTAATGGAGGGTGCCCAAGCTGGTCACAAGGTGAGGTAAAAACCAAAAAGGGCTCTGTCAGAGCATAAGCTCCTTGAAGTGCCCATTTACATTTTCTTTATTACATCAACATTCTTTTTTATTAGTGATAGTGAGAGGCATAAGCAGTTGGCTTTATAGGATCATGTTAGTTGTGTTTGAGATAAATGTTACAAGCATGCTGGTGGAGTGTCTTGTCTGAGGCCCGTCTAAACTGTGGCTGTGTTTTGGGGGATAGTCTGCCTTGCAAGCAGGTCTCTGTTGCTCTTCCTACTGCAATGCTCTTCATTCTGGTCTGAGAACTTTAATCTGATGATGATTTTTTCCTCAAATTTTTATTGGCATATCTTAAACGTGTTAACAGCTCATCTGCTGCCTTACAGCATGTGTTTGGTACAGCTTGTGCAACAAGAACTCAAATACAGAGGGTGGCATGACGTGCCTGAAGCTCAGTTACTTTACTTGTCTACAATGTGTTGTCCCATAGTCATTGGTTTTAACTGATGTTTATGTTTAACTTTAAATCTTTTAGCACAAAATGGCTTTGCTGGCTTGGTCCTGATGAGTAAAGTGTAAAAGCTAACGTGAGGTGTCTTGTCTAGAGGCAGATAGAAGGGAAACTGCCCCCTGCTATAAAACTGACTGTGTGAACACCACCAGCCTCCTCAGAGCATCACCAGAGTGTTTTGGAATGCCTGGAAACCTAATCTGTGCTTAGGGAAGAAAGTAGAGGCTGTTGGAAGAAAGACAGGAGGCAATACCAAACCTGGGGAGAAGTGGGAAAGTCTGACTTCACCTTACAAAGCAGCCGTGGCGTGGGCTGTTCTGTTGGTGCATGGTGCCAAGGGGCTCCCAGCCACCCCTTGAAGGTCCAGAGAATTAACTATTGCTCTTTGTTTTTGCTGGCATACAGTGGAGTGAAGCTCCTTCATCTGAGTTGTCAAGCAAAAAACTGATACAAAAAAAATGCTGATACTACTTTTATAGCTCTTAGTTTCTGTGCCTGTTGTCTGTCTGTCCCTGAGTGTGTTTGCAGTGTATTTAGTAACACTGAGTTTTTAAAACTGCTCTGCTGTGAGGCCAGGCTGAGAGAGCTGGGGTTGTTCAGCCTGGAAAAGAGAAGGCTTCTGGGGAGACCTTATTGCTGCCTTTCAGTACTTCAAGGGGCCCATCAGAAAGCTTGGGAGGGACTTTTTAACAGAGCCTGTTGGGATGGGACAAGGGTGATGGGTTTAAACTAAAAGAGGGGAGATTTAGACTGGAGAGAGGAGGAGGGAATTTTTTATGTTGATGTTGGTGAGACAGTGTCCCAAGTTGCCCAGAGAAGTGGTCGATGCCCCATCCCTGGAACTATTCCAGGTGAGGTTGGACAGGGCTCTGAGCAACCTGCTTTAGTTGCAGATGTCCCTGCTCACTGCGGGGAGGTTGGACTGGATGACCTTGAAAGGTCTCTTCTAACCCAAACATTTCAATTTTCTATGTTTCTATTAAGGAAAATAGCTCACTTTTCCCTCTTATAATGAAGGGATGCTTTTGTTTGAGCTATCAGATATTTAAAGCTGGTGTAATGAACATAATGCTTTTGTAGTGTTCTCTGTTGTGTAACAAACACATTTTAAACATCAAAGTTTATTATTAGCATAGATTGTTCTTCAAAAGTGGTTTCTGCAACGCATTGCAAATCATTCCCTTTCAACTAATTCATCTGCATATGCAAATCCTATTGAAGCCGTTTGCTTCTCTGGGATCAGCAATTGTATATTCGGTGTTTAAAAGCCTTCCTGAATGTGTGGGGGTGGTGTGTGTAGTGTTGGCATTAGTCCTCTGAGTTCTGAGGCCAGGAAACATCCAGCGCTGGGACTGAGTTTAAAATACATAGATTTTTTTTCTTCTTCTTCTTCATTCTCTATAAAATAGAAAATCCTTAAACTAATTGCATATAACCTAACTTCAAAAGTGAAGTTTGATCTGCTGGAGGTGCTTGCAGTGGTAAGACTCTGGAGTTGTAGAAGGAAACTTGTCCCCAGTAGAGGTGGAACTTCAGCCTTTTCTCACTTGGAAAAGAAAACCAAATACATTTGCACCAATCTTGTAACTTCTGTCAACAGTAAATGTACAGTGAATTTTATCTGTATGCTGCTCATTTTATTTTAGTTTTTAGAGAAGCTGAGATTGGCATGGCTGTTGACCTGTCTTAATTGTGGAGTTGCTGAACAGGAACTTTATATGCTGCCAGTTGTTACAGCTGCTGGTGGATGGTCAGGCCTACCAAGGCCTGAAATGTTTGAGATGCTTGTTAAGAGATATAAGCCATAGCTGGATGCAGGATTTGGCCAGGATAGCTGTTGTCGCTGGGCATCCCAAATCCTTTGATAAGGGTAGAAATATCTCTTGAACATCCAGAAGCTCATTGTCCTCGTCATATGGGTACTTTAATGATGCCTAGATTCTTGAGGTAGTGCAATCTTCAGTGTATATTTTGTTAATGAGGGATGTTCATTTACATCAAGCTCTCTTGGTTCATTTATTTCTCAAATAAATTTCAGTTATTTGAGTTGTGGCAGCATGGCCAGACTCTGTCCAGCATAGGATCTCATTAGGGTTTTGTACAATGCAGAAAACACAGCATAGTGTTGTACTGTACAACTTGAAGAGAAGTCTGTAAAATCTGGAACTACTTGGTATGATTCTATGTTTTTTCAGCATCCTCTCTTCATGTATTTTGCTATTTTGTCTTTCCAGAGGTTACAGTCTTCCTGAGATCCATGTAGACTTGTTTTAGCAGCACATGCTCCATTTTGGTTTAAATAGTAAGCTGGAAAGTTAATTGGCAGATGGATATGACAATGTGAGCTGCTTCTGTATTACAAAAGTTATCCTGACTATGAAGTGTGACTGTTGGGGCTCAATTTGTTTTATTAAGGGATTACAGAAGCTGGGGACTCCAGCAAACTTGTTTGGTGTCATCTGGTTGCCCCCTCTGCATAGCCTCAGTTAATAGAGCATTTTGAGAGATTTTTTTGAGTTAAAAGATCTCTGCTGTGGTTTTGTTGGCTGTAAGTGCTGCGATGCTGAGAACTGGTTCATGTAACGTAGCTTTTTCTTGCTTGGTATCCAAGAGTGAGTTGGTTGTGGGGCCTGACAAGTTGGTGGGCTGAGAGTGTTTTCTCAGTGGGTACCCTGACAGTCAGCACATCTGACTTCAATTTATCTGCTGATAACTGGTAACTAATGTGATGTAGCCAAGCTGCATGCTTTGGCCCTCAGTTTCCTTTGTTTGCTGCTCTTTGATATTTTTCTTTTACTTTTTTTTTTTCCCCTGTTGGCTGATGATTTATAGCCTTTGATAGAAAGTTTCTTGTGACTTTGAAAACTTGGAATTAACTCTTCAAAAAATCTTAGAGACAGAAACAGAAGGCAGGTTTCTTTGAGCGTGTTTCAGCTGTCTGTGCCAAGTGCTCTCTTCCACTCCGTAGCAAACACTACATTCACTCGGGAACCTCTGTGCAGAAGCAGAGTCTTCACCAGCCAATTCCAGGACATGGATGTTTTGTGGTTGTTAGTCAGCTGGTATCACTGCTTAACCAATAGCCCTTCCATTGTCTGAATTATTTACAATCTTCTCATTGTGCATTACATGTACGTGCATGACTGAGACCTTAATTTCCAGTAGAGTTTCTTCAAAGGACAGACAGTCATCTTTGTCCTTATGACGTTGAGGTGAGAACCAGTGGTGTCTGACCAGGGGAGGATGCTGCTGTGTGCTGGTGGGGCTATGGGCACTGGATGGAGCTGGCAGCATCCCCTGCAATAGTGCTTCTATGTGGGTAGGAGTTGTCCTGCCTTCTGGGAAAGCCAGTGTGGACCCTTCACGGCGGATTTAAACTCAACAATCAGCATAGCTAGACATGAAGCAGATGTGGTAGGAAAATCGCAATGTATTTTCATGAGGTGGTGACATGCTTATGAGTCATTGGTGAATTGTTTGTGCTCGGTTTGTGAGACAAAGATTGTTTATCTTGGCTTTTAAAAGTAGTACCCAGTTGTTGTTCTCGGTGAAGGGATCTTCAGCTCTCCTTGGAAGAAAGTAACGCAGTGTGCTGTCATCAGTCGGGCTTTGCAGGGTTGGTACCAACTGTACAGACATCAACGCCTTGCTCAGAACATGAGTGCTGCTTAATCACCTGGGGGAGCTTTAATTCAGAAGGAGAATTATTATAAAGCTGGTATAAGACTAAAAAGCTTTGTTAAGAAATGCACAAATGCATATTCTTTAGGTATCAGTAGTGCTAAGGCAAAGCACGCAAGACCTTGCTGTGTTAGGTACCTTCTGGCATCTCCCACCACTCTTTGAAAAGGCTGAAGATGGTTTTCAGAGTCACAAACCTGATTTTAAGTTTAGAGCTTGAGGAAAAACAAACCTTCTCCTATCTGCGCTTAATGAAAGAGCATTATTGGCAGATGCTGAAGAAATATTTTTGCCATAGAAAATTAGATTTTGTGCATAAAACTTGTTAATGTTAATAAAGACAGGTCATTACTGGTTTCAAGTCATACATGCAGACTCCGAGAGATGTAGTGTGCTGGTGGCGCTTCTGTTGGTGATACCCTTGTGTAAAAAATAAAATTGTGAGGAGTAAATCAGCTTTGGTTTAGCATATCTACAATTGACTTGCCCTCATCATTTATGCCTCTTCTGATGGGTGATACAGTTGCTTGTGTCTTAAGCATCATAATTTACGATTTCCCGGAAAGGTATGTTTAGATTTAAGCTGTGCAATAGTGTAACTAATGAGAAATAGAGGAAATTTATGGCACTTGATGATTGATTGGTTAAGTATGTAGACAGTAATTGAAATCCAAGGACTCCCAGCTGTCTTTCAATTTAAAAAAAACCCACCACAAAACAGAACAGTCTGTTTTGGACAAGCGAAGCTATTGCTTCATAGTACGTTAGAAGCAATTTTCCTGTTTATGGGAAGCATGATTGGAATGGAAGGGTGGGAAGCTGGTAGGGTTTTTTTGGTCACTTGCCAGTGCTTTGGGTTACTAGTGTGTGTCCCTTAGTGACCTGCAGGGACAGAGGAATTGGTACCCACAGCAATATCGCATAGCTCTGTATTGTCCCATCTCAGCGTGACTTCAGTTGTCTTCCCCTAGGATTGTACATTTCATCCCCAGTTCAATACAGAAGCTTGGCTGTAGTCAGCAGTTTCTGCTTATCTTCCTCATCCCTGTTTAGCCAAGAGGCACTCAGGCCTAACTGTTGTGTGACAAATTATCCAGATAAATACTTTACATTCATCTCTCTGTTAATAATGCCGTTGAACCCGTCATCTCTAAAGAGATGGCACAGCTTTCTTCTGGGCTGTCATTCTGTAAATGTACCATTCTTGCTGGAGCTTAGCCTTGTGAAAATGTCTAAATTTTCCCATTAAGTGCTTAAAAAGTAATAAAACTAAAGCCATTAGCCTTCACTCGTCAGATCTGTATCAAGAGAAATATTCTTCAGCGCAATAAATCTGATCAAGTGTTCGACGTTTATATCATTCGAATTCATTCTCTGGAAATGGACCTTTGAAGGTAAATTGCATTAAGTAGGGCAGTTTAAATTTTTAATACAATCTTATTGTAACTGTTAGCAAATGATTAAAGTGCAAAGGGGGGGCTTGTAGGTGTTGTGAGATTTATGTTAAATGCTGTATGATGCTTCTGCTTTGGTGGGTAACTGCTTTTACAACAGCTAAATGTGCACAAAACCCACAAGAAAACCCAAATAAAGCTTTTGGTAGTAGAGAAGCAGACTGTATATCTGCTCTTGGATTGGTGGAGATTGTTGTTGGGATGGGGTTTATTTCCCCTGGAGTGAAGCAGCAGTCTGGGTAACAATGAGCTTAATTTATCCTAATGGGAATTAGTGTGTCTGAGAGGGGGATTTAGGCACCTCAGTGGACAACAAGCTCATCAGTTGAGGTGTTTTACTTAATGTTGTTTAGATTCCTTGTGGTTTGTTTTGAGGAAGCTTTTTCTTGAAAGTACAGGCACATTGTTGTATTTCTTGATTTTGATGGTGAGCAACATAGGTAATTTCTGCTTCAGAAGCATGTGCATGTCTTTTGGATGTTGCTGTAATACTGGGTTTGGTTTTGCTTTGCACAGTGTCTGTGTTCCTACGTTATAACTCCCTTTTCTCCAGGGCACTGTCACCTCTGGGTGCAGCTTCATCAAGTGTTACAATAGTCAAGTTTGATTGTCTTAAAAGCACCTCAAATTCTTTTGTTTTGAATAATTCTGCTAGGGAGGGTTGACAGCTGTGTAGTGTGCATCTCATGCTCAGAAACCACAGAGCTGATTTGTCCATAGATACAGTACATCTTGAAACCAGAGCTGCTGATGCTTGAGGCAGACAGTCAGGAGGCTGGAAATATTCTCCTTCAGACATGGATATCTGTTTTCTTCTGTTTGTGTTTGGTTTTTTGGTGGTGGGGTTTTTTTTCATAATCTTTTTTTTTTTTTTTTTTCTTTTCTTTTTTTCTTTTGCTTTTGTTGGTTTGGTTTGGTTTGCTAGGTTTTGTTTTTCCTGATGACATTCACATCTTGATGAATAATATCCCTATGTGAAGTGAGGGAAGGAGTTCAAATTACAGAATCATAGAATGGTTTGGGTAGGAAGGGACCTTAAAGATCATCGAGTTTCAAACCCACTGCCATGGACAGGGGCTTCTCCCACTAGACCAGGTTGCTCCAAGCCCCATCCAGCTTGACCTTGATCACATCTAGTGATGGAGCATCTACAGCGTCTGTGGGCAACTTGGTCAAGTGTCTCACCACCCTCACAGTGAAGAACTTCTTCCTCATTTCTAACCTAAATCTCTCCTCTTCCAGTTTGAAGCCATTACCCCTTGTCCTGTCACTACAGGCCCTTGCCAAAAGTCACTCCGCAGCTTTCTTGTAGGCCCCCCTCAGATACTGAAAGGCTGCAATAAGGTCTCCCTGAAGCCTTCTCTTTTCCAGGCTGAGAAACTCCAATTCTCTCATCCTGTCCTCGTAGACGAGGTGTTTCAGCCCTCATTATATAGTCAACGCAATGTTTTTGATGTATCCCAAGATTTAAGTTAAAATGAACAGAACTGTCAGGGATTTTGCAGGTGTCTCAGACCTCTGATGTGCCCAGATATTTCAAATAAAGCTTGGATGACTCCTGTGTAAGTCCTCTGCTGTGTATTATTTGGCCTGCCATAGGACTGTGTCTACTGGATAGGACAGAAGGGCAGGGAAAGATTGGAAGAGATTGCCATTGATTCTGATCCACCACTACGGAACTGAAGTGCACCTTCAGTTATTTGGTTTTATTAATCAAGCTGCAGTTCGGAGCAGCATTGTTGTGTTTGCATCATGCACTTAAGAGGAAGAGTGCAATATGTTTAGAAAAGGGAATTAAAATAGCAGTTTAGGGGACAAAATGCCGGGTTTGATTAAACATAAGCATTACAAATTCTCTGCCTGTATAAAGAGTGCTACTAAAAAACTGTGGAAACAAGAGAAGCAGAGCTTTGGAAAGATGGCCAGTGTAGCTTGTGCTTGGAGTGCCCTTAAACCACATTCTGGTTTTTATCCTATCTTGCAGCCCTATCAGACTTGGCTAGCAGCTTCAGAATGCAGCATCTGTAAGCCTTCTCTCAGTTCAGGCTGGAATGGGGCTTTTGTATCAAAAGTTCACGGACCATTTTGAGATGGAGCAAAACCATAGATAGGTCCCCCATGCTTGTGAACTCTACACCATGCTTTTAATTTTCCATGGAGACCCTGCCTTCAGGGTATCCAAACTTGTCATGCTTACAAACAAGTTTGGTTTAGGGCTGCTGAATATGTAATATAGAAGCTAGATTTTTCACTCTACCACTCTGGGCACACGGCCTTTGTTTCAGGACCAATTTAATTTGTGCCGTGTGTTCATGTAGTTTTGTGATCTCTGTTGTGCCGCTGGGTTCAGAGACTTTGGGTTATTAGGAAACAATTTTAAGTCCTTGTGGCAGTTTAAGGAAAAAATCAATTAAAGATCACTGATTTTTTTGGTAACAGCATCAACCTTATCTTTACGGGTGAATTAGTAGAATTGTCTGAACGAGGCATAAGTTTAGTTGAATTTGATTTAGTAAATGTGAAGATGTTTATTTCTTTCTCCAAGGATGGATACGTCTTGAGTCCCACTGATGTAACTGGAAGCTTTCTATCATTTTATGGCCTTATCCGCACAGTACTTGTGAGCTTTTTGGGTGTGCCTAAATCTTGAGAAAGTAGAAATATTGTCCATGAAGACAATAATTTGATAGCGTACCCCACAGAATAGACTTTCTGGGAAGCTACTTCAGCATGTAAATCTGAAATAGCTTGCTGGCTGGTACAATTATTAAGCGTAATATTGTTGTGGTTATTTATCACTGTGCTATTTAACTCTGTGTTTTGACACAATTAATATGATTAATAAAAATTCTGTTTCATGTGGAATTAAATAACATACAATGATACTATGCTTAAGAATTTTATTCTTAAAGGATAGCTAAAAATTCTACTTTATTTATGGGCACTTTATGAAACACATTGATTTTACATCACTATATTAAAATGTGCTGGTTTCTGGTTTGGTTTTGGTTTGTTGTTTTTTTTTTTCCTTATTTCAACATTTTTAAACCTTTGTATTTAAAATCATACCTTTGTGTGTGAAGTAACAATATTTATGACTTGATTCCCCTGTAACAGAAACATCAACAGAGCTTCATGATTTACTGGTTAGGTAAATCCGCATGCAGAAGCCTTTACCTGTGGCTGACACTTTGTTTCCTTTAACTCCTCAAGCCATACTCTTCTACTTGAGACACAGTTCGAGCAGTGAAGAAACCACAGGTTTATTTTTAAATTTCTGTAGTTAGCAGATGCTTTCCAGATCGTTTAGCAGTTTTATTCACAGACTCACCTAATCTTGGGAGACAGTGATTTGCATCTAAGTTGGGAATAAGTGATAGGCAGTGCTAACCATAGTTACCTGTGGAGGAAAAAAATATCTTTTATAATAATAGTATATAATAATATATAATAATATAATTAGAGATACCTAATCAATGCCTAATGCTGTGTCTTAGCTCTATCTGTATTTTTGTATATCTGGGAAAAGGAGGGCAGTTGGTGTTTCTAAGAGCTAGAGCTGAAATACGTATTTCAGTGAAAGCATCACAGAAAAGCAAAGGTGCCAGTAAGGTGTGGTTGAAAATTTATCTTAAGAATGGTCTTAAAATTTTCTAGAAACATCAGCACTGAACTAGCCCATTGTAGCTGAACTTGTTTGTTAACAGCGATTGTGAAGCACTGTTTTTCAGTACAACATCTGTGTGTTTGTACATGCATTTCCTATCAACTTCCGTCACGACATAGGCTCACGGTTTGTAGAAACTTTCTGTACCTGAGGAGTTAGAAGAATGTTTTAGTGGGGTAGAAGAATAGTGCCTTTTAGTCACAAAATGCAACTTCAAGCTCTTTTGAGGAGCTTGTGTAGTAATAAAACTAGCAACTTTTCTTTGCATTGTAGGTTATGTTCAGTGTGTGGATTTCTTCTTATGGTTACATACAGCCAGGGTGAGCTTGAGCTTCTGTTGAGCTGTCTGCTCTTGCTGTTGGGCTGAGTATTAGGTCTCCATGCCCAGAAGAACAGAAATGAGTGGCTCAAACAACTGTGCATATCTTGACGCTTTCAGCATCCCATGTTAGAGAAGCCTAATACAGATAGGTAAAGTCTGTAGTATTACTTACCCTGCTTTGTTCATGCTTCGCAGAAGTTATATTTCTAACTTCACCTCTAGGCTGTCCTGGCACTTTTTTTCATTCCAAAATCAACCTGAGTAGCCTTGACTTTGTTCCATCCTGACGGTAGCTGTTTATTACAGTCGGCATTTAAATCCTTGAAGTAATCGGAGAAATAGCACAGTAGCTTCATTTCCAGCAAATGAACAGCCCTACAAGGCAATGGAGACATCAATGAAGATAAATTTGTTTCACTATAATGAGGTAAAGGGAATACAGGTAAGAATTGGATCCTATATTAAAACTTGACTGCCTGTTTCAGGAGCAACTTTGAAGCTCTCATGGGATTAATCTCAAGGAAGTTCTTGTCTCCATTATAGTTCTATATTAAAATAGATGCCACAAGGAAGACGTTTGTTAATTGGAGAAGATCAGTGCATAGTACTCATTCTCAGCTAGTGAAGGCTTTTGCTTCTTGGTAGAAACTTACTTGTGACTAGAGGCATGTGTTGATGCTTCTGAAAGAAGTTATTTGCATACTTTTAACTGCCTAGCATAGGAGTGATACCTTCTCTGCAGCTTAGAAAAACAAAGTGGGTTTATTTAGCATTGTCAAGTTAACATAAATTTGTAAAGGTTTTGGAAAGCAATATCTAGTGTTACTGTGATTGTGAAAGTGATGCAGAACTGTCAGTATTTAACAATGAGAGAAGCGAGGGAAACCGAGAGTTACTCGGTCTCTGGAAATAAGGCTCTGGAAGCTCAGAGCCTTTGGTATTTTTTCGATATCCTGAGAATGCAGAAACAGGCTGCAGGGAGAAAGGATGCCACAGTTGGCAGCAGTACATGTTTGGGAAGAGAAGGCGGGGAATATTTGCTGTTTGGCTTTCCATGGTGTGACACTGTGGTGGAGACACCTTTGTTCCTAGCCATCTATTTTAATAGCACGTTACCTTCTGACCTGCCAGCTGATACGGCTTTGGCATTGGCTCTGTTTGGTACCCTGTTTGGTTTGTCTCAATTGAAATCCCTGTTGTAATTTTTGACTCTTGAACCTGCAAAATCATGTAGCTTCCTGTAGCAGAAATAGAATAATAGCACTTAAAACATATACAGTGACTTAAACATCATCTGCCTACCTTGTTCTCATGGGGGAGGACCAGCATCTTGCAAAATATTCTACTTTCCTGGTAACCAGAATTCTGGGTTCGGGCACTTTTCTGTCTAGATTGTGCATAGGTGCTTGAGAAATAATACAAAAGTTCAAGATACCTGGTTAATGTAACACAACGCTTCAAAGTAAAGCGTGCTTTAGTCAAGTAGTAAAAATGCAGGTATCGTGTATGCAGGTAATCAGACTGTTCTAAGTAGTAAAGATTTGTTAGGAAGTTTCACAGGACAAAGTGAATGGCTAATGAGTTTTGGTGCCTTGCACTATAGCTACTAGGCTGCTCAGAGAGGTTTTGGAGTCTCCTTCTTTGGGGAGATTCCAAACCCTCCTGGACAATGCAATTCTGGGTAACCTGCTCTGAGTGACTGCTGGAGTGGGGAGAGTTGGACAAGGTGATCTCCAGAGCTTCCTTCAAACCCCTACTGTGCTGTGATTCTACACAATACTACATTGTGTACTGGTTTTGTTTATTTGCTTGCCTCAGCTTTATCTATGACATGCTTGCACACCAGAATACCACATTAAATTGCTAAGAATGTTACATGGAACATTTTAATCATTGTTGGAAAGAACTGAAATGGAAAAGAGTGCTGAGGGGATTTTATATATATTTTATATTTTTTAATATATTTTATATATCTTGACATTAGAGAGGTCTCTTAGCAGAGATATTCCCCTTAGCAGGACAGGGAGGTGTGTTTGTTGTGGTACTGTGATTACATTGCTGTCCTGTATGCAGACACCTGAATCTTCTCTTGCCCTCAAGCAGTGAGTCAGCCTATAAATCCAGCGAGAAATTCCCCTTAACACATTTATGGTGTGTGTTGTGTTGTGTTTGTGGTTTGTTATTGTGGTTTTTTGTTTGGTTGCTTGTTTTTTTGTTTTTGTTTTGTGGGTTTGTTTGTTTTGTGGGTTTGTTTGTTTTGGTTTGGTTTTTTTAATGTTTTAAAGTCTGTAGTTGTTGAAAATGTTGACTTTCTACTGGCAACACATTTAGGACTCATGCAAATATGTACTGACTTTGTTGTGTGAAAGTAGCTTGAGAAATTGCTATACCCAAGCCCAAATATTACAGGAGTCCAGCTCTTGTTTCAGTATTACAGCTGGTATATGGTATGGCAAGCTCTCCTTTTTCAAGAGACAAGTATAAAAGTTGTGTAGCCTAAAAAATTGATTGAATTTAAAATAACAGGCACAATGACCTTAATAGTGAATACTTACATTAATGTTTCCCATTCAAAAGCATTTGTGGTTAGTGCTTGCTCTTGTAGCTATTGCTGCTTCGCCTGTAATATGTAATTGTGGAATAAATTTATTTTTATTGAACACTTACTTACAGTAAACATGGAATATTAAGCTAAAACACAGCAGCCATAAAAATGTAAGCTGCTATATATCTTAACTTTGCCCAGTGTGTTTTCCTTAGGCACGGCCTTCCCAATGGAACACTAAGTGGTCATCAGCAGGGTTTACAGGCAGAAGCAAATTATTTTTGTTCATCTGATGAGCCATGATTTTTGTTGTTGTTATACATATTATATAATATATATATTTTGTCATTATATATATATAACACTGGTTATACTGCTTCTGTATGCTAACAGTAGTTGTGTTGCTTCTGCTTTCCCTCTCCTCCTCTCTGCCAGGTTCTGTTGAGATGAGTGCAATTTTTTAGGAACTAGGTTTTGTTCAGTGTCTTTGTTCTGTAGGAATTAGACCACTGCTGGTACTGTAAAATACTTGATACAGGTGAGGATTAGTCCATGGACATGGGTTAATTACAAAACCAAGGCAGTGACATGCAGAGTGTGAAGTGTTGAACGTGGAAAGAGCGTGTTCTCTCTTGGACATTGTTCATACCAGCTTGCAGAGGCTCCTTAGATGCTTGTACACACAGGCAGCAAGAGCTGGGATGCGCCTGAGTAAGTGCAGTACGATGTGATGGATCTGTTGACAAAACCAGATACCCAGCTGGGGACGGAGCAAGTGAGGAAAGTGAGGAGCACGTCAGCTCTGGAAGGGATTCAGGTGGGGCAGAGCCAGGCTGGTGGTGGAGCTCCCAGTTGTCCTTGTATGAAAATGGAAGGTGACAAATTTTGTGATGTTTCTGAAGCTGTTTCCCTTCCTTGCAATTTTAAACACTAAGCAAGTAATTTGACCTCGTGCTTGTGTGTTAAGGGTTATGGGCTGGGCTGGCCACTGGATGAATGATGGACACTCTGTTAACCCCTTTGCCTTCCTAAAGGGGAAGAGGAAGGGAATAAGGGAGAGAGACTTATGGATCAGAAAAAAACCCATAAAACAGCTTTAATGAGAATAATAACAGTAAATTGAAGTATATACAAATCTATACAAAAACGGTATCAAACCCAACCCCCCAAATGGCAATTCTGTCACCATTGCCACTGATGCTGTGGAGCAGGCACTGGGGAAGTCCCGGTGAAGATCTGCCGTTAACTCCAGACAGGGCAGTTAGCCAGGAGAGGCTGGGCTGAGAAGGGAGATCAATGAAAAAAAAAAATCAGTCTGTCCTAGCTCAGACTAGGACAGCTTGTGTAAAATTCACTTTACAAAAAATCACAGAATTGAAACAGAGAATCTGATTCCTTAAGTAAGCTTCATGATGAAACATTAATTTTCTCGGACGTAAAAATACCTGTGGCCTTTGACTTTACAGTGAGAGCGTGCGCTTCTGAGAGACACGGTAAAGTGCCTTCATCGCTTAGTCTGACTTGTACGTTGTCATCTTATGAGCATCTTGTGTAGCACCAGTTGCGGTAAGGTTAATATTCCCTGCTTTTAGCAGACTGAGATCTCTCAATGGCCTGTAAAAGCATCAAATGAGCAACTGCCGTGAATGTTACTCCAACCCATAAGTTTGCAGGAAGAATTAAAATGTACCATAGAATTTCAGAAAGCCAACAGTTGTTTGCAGAGATCAGGCTCTTTATGTTAGCAACAGTGCTTGGGTTTCATTCCAAACTAATCCTTCACCTTTTACAGATCACTAATGGCTGATGTGAATGGAACAGACTCTGCAAAGACACGGCGTTGTTTGTCATTCAGAGTGATCTGTGAGCACGGGAGGGGATTTTTTTTTTTTTAAGATGAAAGGTAATCTTTGTGTAAACTTTTAGGGGTTTCTGTGCACTCTTTTACCCCTCGGCAGTAAAAATAGGTATTCATGAGTGTTTGTCCCTTCTGTTGTTTTTCAGTCAGCCATGAGTGTTCTGTCTTCAGCTGAAAGTTATTTTCTGTCTTTTGCTAAGTGGCAGAAAATTGACTGCACGATTCTTGTGTTCCCATCTTTGCGTCAAGTGTCAGGTTTTAACCGAACATGGTGTTTACTCAGGCACACTGCAGAGAAACGGTCTTATTTATATGTGTTTTTATGAGAAGCCATTTTTGATTTGAATTAGTGGTAATTCCAGAAGACGGTTGGCATCTCCTGAATATGCAATATTTCTGTACCAGCGATAACTGAGAAGAGAAATATCGCCAGATGTTACAGGTATTGTCTGCCTGGAGTCTTCCCTTTGATTATTTCAAGTGTTCCTTGGTAAAAAGCAACATAAAGGGCCCAGCAGTAACTCTATTCACTGCTTTTTGGGCAAGAGAGTGGCAATCTGATTGTTGATACCTCTGGATGTTTTCCAGGACCCATCTTAAAACCGAGGAGAGATCAGGTCTCAGGCTAGACGAGGTTTCCCCAAATGCCCCTGTCGTGTGATGGAAAAGTACCCTTGCGCGGTTTTAAGAGGTGCAGAGCCAGATGAAGACAGTCTTACCTTGTGTCCTGAACTTCTTGGAAGGAGTATTCCCTCCCCCTCCTCCCTCCCCCCGGAGGTCTTTGCCTTTCTTGTCCTTATCCTTGAATGAAGCTGTGCTAATGAGATTTTAGAGACCCGGCTGCCCCCGCCAAAGCAGCCTCAGCACTGCACGAGAAGTTGACATGTGAACGGCCCTTTGAACCAAGGAAAGACAACTCTGTCAGAGCAGTTACTCTGGCAACAGTATTTCTAATGGTGATTAGCTCTGAAACGGAGCACAAAGAGGAGTCGGTTCATTATGGAGGCGCAGCTCTGGGTTTCAGGGAGAGGAGATGACCTGCTATTCCTCCCACGAGTGAATTTAGTCCTCTGATAATCAGCCCCATGCCGTCGAGAGCGGGACAGGAGAGCTTTGTTTGGCAAAAATTAGCATATGGGGAACTTCTTTCCACGTGCAAACAGAAATGGTGGTGGTTTGAATGCAGAGCTGCTGCGCCAGAGTGCTGCAAAGTCGCTGGAGAGCTCAGAGCCTGCTGGACTGCCGGGCTGTGGGGGAACGCTCCTTCCAATAAACGATCCAGCAAGAAGTTAGCGGGGGCTGCTTACGACTGAGTGGTTTGACTAACAAAAAGTAGTGTTTGAGATGAAAGTGGCAGGGGGTGGGAAGGTTAATTTTGTTTTGGTGAGCGAGGTCAGGCATGGAAGAAGAGGCATTCAAGTCAAGAGTTTTTCTTTCCAAACTTGGACATTTTATTCATCTGGCAGACTGCGAATTTCACATGGTTTTAATTAATGAGGCCTTAAAGCAAAATACAGCTTCCAGTCATTCTGGAGATTTAAGTCAAAACATCTAAGAAATAAGCATCAGTTTTCCCCAAAGACCCAATGTTTGCGAAGCATCAATTCTCTCAGTTTATAACTCTAAATATCCTTGGCATGTCCCTGTTTATTTGCAGAAGAGTTCTTGACTTTGCAAATAAATTTTGTTTAGCTCTCCAGACTGTAAGAGAGATACCTTCCAATAAAAACCTCTCTGAAATTGGTAGCTTAATGAAGTATATAAAAGTAGAGAGAACACAATTGATGATGAAAAATAGTTGAAATGCTTGTCACCATCTCCATTATTTTTGATGCCTGCCACATAGATTAAGTCGACATCCATCTGTTTTAGAAACCTATCTTTGCAAGTACATTGACATTATATTCGGAAGCACTGAATCATCTTTGGGATGAGACGGAACCTGAAAGCTCGGGGGCAAAAATATTTCTGCTTTCTTGCATTCTCTATTCACTTTATAGAACAACATTTGTTTTGATTGCACAGCTTCCTCTGGACTGACATTTCAATTACAGGCACTTCAATATTAATCTGAAGATTCTGACTCTGAGTAGCCTTAAATTGGTTAACGAAGTCCAATAGTTGGCTTTCATTAACGGCAAAGAGATGGTTACATACCAGGCACCACTTACGGCAGGCGTTCCTGAAGAGCAGTATTTATTGCCATATGTTTTTCAGTAGCAGTCCCACCCTAGCCCCTGTTCTGGTGGTGGTACTGCCTTTTGGGGACAAAAAAAAAAAAACCAACCAAAAAACATGCTTTTGGATATCTTTCTCAATTATCTTCTGACAAAGTTACTCATAAATCCAGTGCAAACTTGCATACAGTTGAAGTTGTGAAAACAAAATGTGTTGGTTTGAGGATTTTTTCTGACAGCCACTGCAAAGCAGCTAATGAGCGATCCCTTTGAGTCCTAACAAAGATGTGACAACAGAAATGGGTTTGGGGCTGAATGAGCACTATAGCATGGCTCTTCTCCGGATCTGGTGTTAGTTCTTCTAATGATGGTGTATTTCTCTCTTGCTACACAACCATTTAACTGTGGGGTTTTTTTTCCTCCCCTAACTACTGTGTCTGAAGATGTCAGCAGCAGGAGTTAGAAGATCTGTGGGGTTTTCAGTGCCAGCCATTTTAAGTTTTGTGTATTTCAGGGCTTTCTTCTCCAGAATAGAAGATGTAGAAAATGGGAATTTGCAGCAGCACTGCTGAGGACATCTGTGCTGAACCCCTTTTATTGACTTCTGATGGGCAAGATTTAGGTTTCATCTCTTCTCTCAAGGTAGCTTTAGAAAGAGCACAGTAGGTCTTTTGACAGTCCAGCGATTGCCCCACAGATGATCAGTCACGTCTTTCATATGTCGCAAACTTTGAAGGGTCAGGGTACTCCTTTAGGTACTTCTGAAGCTCATATCACCATCGTATCCAAGGGCAAGTAGCCCTGAGCACTTGAATATTGAATGCAATCTAATTATGGAGTGACGGCTCCATGACTGCAATGAAAGAAGCAAAAACTGTTTGGTGTCTCAAAAGAGAGCAGGCCGCCTAATGAAGAGAGGGGAGAGGCAGGAGGAATCGTGCTCTGGAGGGGGATGTTAGACTTGTTGCCAAAATGGAGGGGGAATTGGGAAGGTTTGGCAGCTCAGAAGGGGATTTCCATTAGGGGGCACATCATTTTTCTGATGGAAGGAAGAGCGAAGAAATTTGAGGCTAAAAATGTTCTGTTCTAGAATTTGTAGCACAATTTTAAGTAGATAACATCAGATCTTCCCACTGCAGTTTTACAGGGCATGGGATAAATTGCCTTTTGTACCACTCTGTTTAAGGTTTAGTTTCCAGCTGCTTTGTGGATTACTCTTTGCATTTCCAGAATAACAAATTGTACCTTTTTTTCTTTTACTATTTAAAACTTAATTTTTCAGTCTCTGCTTTTGTAGTACTTGGCTAGGGTTCAGGTTATGTGTTTGAGTAGGTGAGCTCAGACCATCTTGGGTTTTTGCTTTGTGCCTTCCTTTGGCAAGGCTGCGTGATGTGCATTAGTGTGATGCTACAGACACGCTTATATCCATATTGAAGGAAAGAAGTAAATATTTTCTTGACTAATTATTTTTTCCCATGTGAGAATGGAAGCTTTTGCTGAGAAGGTAGTTTTCATTCATGTGTGGTTTTAATTCAGTTTTGGTCTTAATATAGTTTTTTACCACATATGATGAAGACAAATCCGCGTGCGTATGTTAAAATCTGACCTTCAGTTTGCTCTCTGCATTCACTAATATGTTTAAAAATATTTTAATACATGGCTTTCCAGGCTCCAGATCAATAAACCAATGGGTCTGAAATGACAGAGTGCTACGATATTCCTCTGTAATTTAAACATGATTAGCTGATGAAGGTTATGATCAATATGCCAGGCGAAGATAAATTAATTGATATCATCCTTTCAGGATGATAAGAAGCCTATTGGAGGTGGGATGTAACTAATGAAGCTGCTTCTTCTATATGTGAACCATTTTTTATACAGTGTATTCTCACTAAGTCATGGTTATGCCATCATTCATTTACATGAAAAACATAAGCCACAGACCAGTTTGTTATTAAAACTGCATTCGAGAAGCAATCGAGTGCTTACCCTGCTGAACACTGTCTCTGCCTGTGTTATGGAGGAAAAATAATCTGGGAATTTACATTAATATCTTTTTATATTTTCTGAACAAGACAGATTGAATGCAGGGAGTTTAATTCCAGCAAGTTTCAGTGTGACTTTTTAAGTCGATGCTGGTAATTGTTGCCATTCTACCTCACTGACTGGTTTTGGTGGAGACTCTGCAAGTGACTACAGGCTCCTTTGCACCAGTTTAGAGTACTTCATGTCATGAACATTGCTGCGTGCAAGGAAGCTAAGTTTAGTTAGTACTGGTTTTTATTAGCCGCTACACTAGACTCTCTTTCCAAAGACTGAAAATTTGATTGCTTGTTAATTTGTTACCCAAAAGGTAACAGAAAGGATTTTATTTTGACCTAAAAAGAGCTCTTTTTCCAAAGGCCTTAGCCTGAATAGTGGGATGAACTAAAATTCCAGTCTATTACAGAACAAATTTCTGAAATGGTATGACTTGAAATTGAAAAATTATAGAAGAGATGTAGAAGTTGCTGCATTTTAGATCAGCTCCGTTTCCATTTTTTTATTATGAGCCTGGTAAACTGTATTTAGAGGTGTTAATGAGTCTGATCCCTGCCTCTGGTAAAAGCTGCTTTTCTTTACATGTCGGAGGAAAGTTCTTAATAAATGGAAAACTAAATTTGGCATTTTCCAGCTGCTAAGTAATAAAAGCTTAAAGTAGAAATCATGATGGGGCTGCTTCCCATAGTAAATTTGTTTGGGATGGGATGTGTGGCACTATTAATGCAGGTATTCTATGTCAGGGACCCTTTATCAGTTTTGCTATTCCATTTATCACTTGTTTCAAACCTTACTCCTTCCTCAGCAGCAGAGAGGACACATCTCCTTGTAAACTAAACCTGCTTGGACTGGGAGTGCTGGTTTTCCTACTGAATTGGCTTTCGGTGGTGTAGGACAACTTCTGGGATCACCCCAGTAAATAGCGCTGAGATGCGCTTCATCTAGATTGTTAGTCAAGTGTTGCTTGTACTTATCTACTGTCTGCAAGGAGAACATCCCAAAGAAGAGCAGGCACTGTGTTCTGCCATCAGCTTTGTTAGCCTGGTGTTATATAGCAGACTTGTTACAGCTTTCCTGGTATCGCTTTTTGTAACTTGTATAGCCCCCTTTTCCCCTTCTGCTTGGATGTCTCTGGTGCTTATGTGGTGGAGTGAGAGTTCTAGGATAATTTTATCCATGTGGAGAGCAGAGCTGGAGACTCACATGGAGCATATTGTGGCAAAACAGCATCTGTCATCTTAATTGAACGTATTACCATTGTGGGTTGTTTTGTTTTTTTTTTTTAAGCAGGCTTTGGCAATGGAAAACCCCTGTTTTGTGTATTGTGCATTCTGTGTGGTTTTGACACACCGTGTTTCCCAGGGAGTACTGTAGCTTACCTGTCCATGTGTTTTGTTTTTCTTTAGTTGCTCAGAAGATCGTTGCAACAAGGAAGAAACAGCAGCTCTCAATTGGACCCTGCAAATCTCTGCCAAACTCTCCAAGCCACTCCTCTGTGTGTTCTGCCCAGGTTTCTGCCGTACATATCAGCCAGGTATGGACTGTAACGAATGCTCGCTTGAAAAAGGAACCAATAGGTTGCTTTTCATCTGGTGTATCAGTGCTCTTTTTGCTGTTTGATAGGGAGTTATCATTTCTAGGAAGGGTATCAGTGAGCTGTAGTTTGAAGTGATATTTTAATACTTTTTTAAAATCAACTTGATTTTGTTTAAAGGAACTGCTGCAGAAAAATAGTTTGGCTTTAAAGCCGTCTTTGATCGTGCTGATTTATGCCCAGCAACCTGCTGTTCTGAGTAGACCAATTGTTACAATAGCTGTACTGTGTTTTAAAATTACCTCACTCTGGTTTTGGTTATTGTTCTCCTTCAGTTGTGTGCTGAGCCATAATAGCTGGTGTAGCTCAGCAGTTAGCGTGCTAAAATTTTACATCTGTGAGCACCGGGTGCAGTTGTAATTGCCATCTCTGTTATGCTCAATTGAAATGATTCCTCTTGAATGCCACAGCAATGTACATTGATACTGATTTGTAGATACTATCTGTAAGAACAAAACAAAACGCTACCTGAATGTATGGTAGGAAAGTCTGGTGGCTTTGCTGGTTTTGGAAACATCACGAACGCCAACATTTTCTAGCATGCAGTTTTTACTCGTACACGTTAATGCACTCTCCTGCATTTCCCCTGTGATCCTCTTCCTCATTACCTTTGTTTTCGAGCGTCAAGTGCTAATCTCTGCATAGATTCACAGTCAGGGTGTTTATAAGTTCTGTCATTCAGATCCAAGGCTTTTTGCATTCCCGCTGGGCGCTCTCGCTCTCGGCAGATGGATGTATAGGACCCTCGTGTTGACCCTTACAGGCTGTGGCCAGAGCTGTGGCCTGGTGTCTTGATTGCCACTACAGCACTCCGGAGTGTCCGATACCCACCAGCTCTTCTGGCGAGTTTTGCTGTCTAGACTCAGTAATGTATTTTGACTTCTGGTTTGGGTTTTTTTTTTTTTTTTTTTTTTTTGGTTGTTTTGTTTTGTTTGTGGATTGGTGGGGTTTTTTGGTTTTTTGTTTGTTTTTTCTTGTTTTCTTCTTTAATATGGCATGTTGCTCTTTTCTGGAAGCACTCTTGGTTGATACCACAAGATGAAGGCCCTGGTTCGTCTGTGGTCTTAGTGACCAACCTCCTTCTGTGCCCCTGTTGAAATGTCAACCACTGGGTGAGGTCTAAAGATGCAGATCCCAGTTTGGTCTTAGAGCTCTTTGCTATGAGATGTTCTGCCTGGAGCTGAGTCCAGATACCGACCTCAGACTGTGTCTCTCACTTCTGCTGATTACACCAGAAGAAAATGCTGAACTTCAGGCCCCGCTTTTTAAAGCATCTGCTGAGGTGTGTGACTCTTCTGAAGAATCCTGTCACCTTCTGGCGAAGTACATGTTCCCTTTTCTTGTCACCTGTGACAATGACCAAGTTTCCCCAGCTACCCTCTGACTGGTTCATTGCCACAAGCTCTTGGAACTAACCCTCTGTGTGAAATGCTTTTTTCCAAACAGTTTCCTTTGGCCAGTTGTGTAAGCTCATACTTTTGGATCAGGAGGAGTTACGCTGCTTTGTAGGGGCTGTGTGAGACCCCTCCTATCCAGTGGTGAAAGAGGAAATGTGTTGTCACAGAAGTGTGGAGAGTGAATGGCACCATTTCCAGTATTGACCATAATCTTGGATCCAAGCAAGACCTAGTTTACTCTGTCTGCTGGTGACTGTATAGCTGTCCAGGACTTTCTAAGGAGGATAGATGATGCTTTGTACAACCCAGTCTTAGCAAGCTGCATCTCTGTGTCCTCTGTTGTTTAAAAGCACTTGTAGTTACCCTTCTTGTTAAGGAAGCTTGTTTGATGAAGAACATCTGTTCTAGGCTCTCTAGTTTCCTACCCAAGTCTAGTTTGGAAGCCAACAGCAAATACCAAATTCTAGACAAGAGTTTCACTATGCAGCAAACCTCTTGCCAGTGATAAGGACTGTTTGGGAAGATCTAGACAAGGTAGCTTTTGTGACCAGGATCTCTACAAATCTCTTTCAAGAAAAATGAAATAAGGTTCTTCACTCCTTTTACCAGTTGGTGTAATTACCTAATGGGGCAATTGCAAAATCAGTCAAAGGTGTCTTGTCTTCTGAGACTGATGTCATACCTAAAAGTGTAGGTCATAAAGCTGTTTCATGTATTATTGCCTTTGTGCTACGCTTAAAGGCAGTACAATTTTGTTTCAAGAAAGGAAGCCGAATACTTATCCAAGACTTAAAAGAACTTCGCAACTACAGTTCGAAGTTTAAGATGATCTAGGGGAAGATGTGCCATCTCTGATCTTGGCTGGAACACTGGCTGATGTCCTGCCCTTTAGAACATCTCTTTTGACGTAATGATGTCTCGCTGAAGATTTCCTCCAGGAATCAAAAATGTTACCATTACAGTGCCCTGCCACTTGCATTCTCCACAGGAGTAAAGGTGTTCAGAAGTAGTGGTTACACAGATCACTTCAGATCAAGTGAGATATTGTTCCTTCTTTGTTTGGATCCCTCTGGTGATCTAACTCCTGCAAACTCTTCAGACAGCTCTGCAGTCAAGAACTTAGGCTGTAGAGAAAGGAAAAAATTAAAACAAAAGTGTTGCCTTGCCCAGTCTAGTCCTTAGCATGCCTTATGGGAAATCCTCAGGCTTAGTACCAACAAGGGCTTCTCCACCCAGTAGCTTCTCTTTTCAAACAGTGAAAGACTTGTTTCTGTGTTTGGATGCATATCTGTACTCATGTCTAATAGTCTTGAGATGGTGAACACCTAAGTAACATCCCCTTCTAAAAAAGGGTCTCAGATATCACAGAATAGGGGGGTAGGAAGGGACCTCTGGAGATCACCTCATCCAACCCCCCTGTTCTAGCAGGCTCACCAAGAGCAGGGTGCCCAGGATCACATTGTCCAGGTGGGTTTGGAATCTCTCCAGAGAAGGAGACTCCACAACCTCTCCCAGCAGCCTGGGCCAGGCTGTGGCAACCTCACAGCAAAGAAGCTTTTCCTCCTGTTCAGATGGAACCTCCTGGGTTCCAGTTTATGCCCATTGCTCCTTGGCCTGTTGCTGGGCATCACTGACAAGAGTCTGGCCCCATCCTTTTAACTTCCACAGGCCCCTTAGCTGTTGATCAGATCCCCTCTCAGTCTTTTCTTCAAGCTGAACAGCCCCAGGTCTCTCAGCCTTTCCTCAGCACAGAGATGTTCCAGTCCCCTCAGCATCTTTGTAGCCTCTGTTGGACTCTCTCCAGTAGTTCCTTGTCTCTCTTGAACCGGGGAGCCTAGAAATGGCCTGCAGTCACGGACTGATGTATTTCCAGAGACCTCTTTTATAGAAGGAGGTGCTTCCTAGTCCAGGAACAAAATCCAATTCTGTTTGCAGTAGGTGCTGCTTCTGTTTTTCTTCTCTGCCTCTTTTTTTTTAATTTTTTTTTTCTCCTAGTGCACGTGTGTCAGTCAAGGTGAGAGGTTTACTTGGAAACCTTTTTAACCCTTGGTGCAAATACTTCATGTACATAGGTTGGCTTTGAGGGCAGCACAGAATGCGTGCAAAGAATTTGATTCCTAAATGCAAAGATATTGTTCATGATTCATGTTGGACAGAACTATTGTATCCTCTGTCAGCAAGAAGGATGACGCACTATTGCTTGTATTCTGCTAGGGAACAATTAATCTGTCTGATGCACTAAGAAATACTTTAGTCAGCAGCTCACCTTCTCTTCTTTCTGAACACTTCAAGAGGTAGAGAGAGTTGTTTTAGAGGAAGAAGTGTTGTTTAGTGTACTGAAGGGCACAGGGCATCTGGGGATTGGTGTTTTTACTTTGGCCATCAACAAGAAACTCATATCAGGGGAGTACAGTTCAGTCACTTCTGTGTCTAGTGTCCTCCCCATCTCTATCCCATTTTCACTCCCACCACCCCCTGCTCCCTCTCAGCCTTTCTAGGCATGATGTGCTTGTAGGCTATGCTAATTCTTATTTCAAAACAGGAAGAGTTCCCCTCCATTACAAAGCCACATAGGCCTTCCTGTTCCCTAGACTCATTCCTGTACTGAAGGAGTTACTTGTCCTTTACACCTGACCTATCAGGAAAGCATTTTTAAGATACTAACTTCCAAGAGCGGTGCCAATATCCAGCATTTCCAAAGGGCTTTTTTCTCTGCCCAGCCCCTGAATATAGGTGTTCCAAAACCCACAAGATTGCTCAGGTGGGTGCCACCTGTGGTCCTCGGTGCATTCCACCTGAGCTTGAGATGCAGCAGAGATCTGTGTGAAGCAGCCCTCCACTGGATAACCCATTGAGAAGTTACCTGGAGCTGTGCCTACTTTTAAGTTTGCATTGTTGTAAACACAAGTGAAAATGGCATGGCACAACATTGCCTGTTGGGTGAAGGACTTCAGCCCCCACTCCAGGCAAATCGATGGTGTGGAGATTCCAGGTCAGAGTCCTCAGCAGTGTGAGCTTACTGGTGAGCCACAGTTTTGAAGGTAAAAATGAAAAGATGATTTACCAGGGGCCATACTGCCTTGAAATCTGGAGTCTGTGTGGATTTTCACACTCTTGTCTTTCCTGGGTTTCAACTGTTTATGTTCTGATGTGAGGGGGGATTGAAATGACATCATGTTTCCATGCCTGCCTGTACTACATGTATTCTGCTGTTGCAGAGACCTTAGACACCACACCATCCATGCTCTGAATTTAAAAATCCTACCCGAGGAGCGAGTGCTGCCATGTAAAGTCACCCCCAAAATCATTATAGATGTGGACTGCAGCAAAGAAATGTTTACTGCTCAGCAGCATCGCTGTCCTAGAGATTTGCATTATACCCAAGAAGGGTCTGGAGCTTAACATACGTTTTACTAAATTTCAGCTGTGCGTAGTGCACAAGTTGCTCCCTCCTACCTGCTGCAAATCCATAAAGCTGCATTATTTATGCTTGAGCTACGCCTTTGTAAAGTTTTACTACGGCGTGATTGTCTGAATATGTAAATTAAACTGTTAAAAGCCAAGCTCAGTCAGCTTAATCATCCATTATTTTCCTGTATATGAGACCTGATTATGGAGAAGCATTAAATATTAGGGTACAATTATCTTATTTATAGTGGGGGTCATTTAGGATGAAATACTCTGTTGTAATATTTTGGGCACTTGAATAAAGAACAGACTATGTTGCTTAAGCGGCTTTTCCTTCTGCTTCTTCATGGAACTGCAAAACTAAAAGAGAAGCAAAAAGAGTATTTAATGCCATTGCAATCATAAAATGTCATAATCCTTTTGCATTTATGGCGTTATTTCTAAGTAATCACTAACATTTAAAGTAAGCACTGTATATAGGTGTGTACATATTTCTTTTCCTTCGTGCACACAGCTTCACACACAGTACACACGTATAAGGATGTGCATTCTCCAGGACTCGGCTGTTAAAACTCAGTGCATGCATCAGTGTACTTTTTCCTCCTTTCTTTATCTTCGCAGGACTGCAGTTGTGTTTTTGTGTTAGTTTTTGTTATGCCCCTTGTCACCTTTTCGAAGACCTCAAACTTCAGACTTAGACTTGGTCTTCTCTTAGATTTCCTGGTTCGTGGTGCGGTTGCTGCTGCTGTATTATTGAAGCTTATTGTCACATTGGGTTAATTGGGGTTGGACTTAATGATCTCCAGAGGTCCCTTCCAACCCCTACCATTCTATGAAATGTTATTAGTGATTTCACTGAGATGACTTTTCTTCAAACGGACCAGCTTGTCTTCAGAAGTTGTCTTAAGATTCTCCCTGGCCTGTCTGTTAGGACAATTCTGCTCTTTCCTCTACCTTGCTGTTACCATAAGAAAAGCTTCTGAGATGGACAAGTTCTAATATTTCCCAAAGAATGAGGTTAAACTGCTAAATAGAGGAAAATAAAACAATTATTACAAGATAATTTGATCTTACTGTGGAGGGCTAGACTTAATGAAACCTCTGGAGCCATTCATCTGGACCTGGGTTTGAAATCTGCTGTCAAATTTGCATTCCAAAGCAGCATGCTCAAAGCTTTCTGACTTTTGCTGAGGCAACGACCAAACAGTTCTCCTCCTTGATCTCACTTTCAGATGTGTGGCTCTATATCACCCAAATCTGTTGGAAAAAAATTTGGACTCCCACCTGTAGAGCTGTCAAATGAAAGTCTGAGATAATGTGACTTTCAAGAGAAAAATTGTACACAAGTTGGCAAAGGAAAATGTGTCCCCACTAAAGATTTCTCAGTGAGGCTTCTGTGTTTCTACAGAAATAGGCTTTTCCCTGCTTACCCTCAGAACAGAAGATGCAGGCACCAAGTGAGTTCTGTCCTAGGGTCTGTAATCTGTGCCTTTGAGCAAGGGCTGCTTTTATTCCAACTGCTCCCAGGCTCCCTGAATCTCTGGCAATCTGTTGGCTGTTTCAGAAGTATGACCTGCAGCCTTTGTTTTCTTCTCAAGCAGTACTTAGAGATGTTTTTGTTTTCTAGAGAGCATCCTGCTATATCTGTAGTGCAGAAAAAAACATTGATTCTGTTTGTATCAGGTTAGGTGTAAAGAAGAAAAATTCCAACTTTATTCTTCCAGTGCTCTCGTTCAGTGGTTTGGCCTGACGTTTGTACTATATAAGCTTCAGAAATTGTTTGGCAATGCCAGGTCACTTATATAAGGTGAATATTTGCACCAGTGCAGGTGAGTGGTTGACCTGCTGGAAGCAGCTCTGAAGAACCTGGGAGTCCTGGAGGACAAGTTCACCATGAGCCAGCAGTGTGCTCATGTGGCCAAGAAGGCCAATGTTCTCCTAAGGTGCATGAAGAGTGTGGACAGCAGGTTGAGGGAGGTTGTCCTCCCCCTCCACTCTGCCCTAGGGAGGCCACATCTGGAGTATTGTGTCCAGTGCTTGTGTCCCCAGTTCAAGAGAGATAGGGAGCTTCTGGAGAGAGTCCAACAGAGGCTACAAAGATGCTGAGGGGACTGGAGCATCTCTGTGCTAAGGAAAAGCTGAGAGACCTGGGGCTGTTTAGCTTGGAGAAGAAAAGACTGAGAGAGGATCTGATCAGTGCTGATCAACAGCTGAAGGGCCTGTGGAGGTCAAGAGGATGGGGCCAGACTTGTGTCAGTGATGCCCAGCAACAGGCCAGGGAGCAACGGGCACAGACTAGAACCCAGGAGGTTCCATCTGAACAGAAGGAAAAGCTTCTTTGCTGTGAGGTTGCCAGAGCCTGGCCCAGGCTGCTGGGAGAGGTTGTGGAGTCTCCTTCTCTGGAGAGATTCCAAACCCTCCTCACTGGTTTGTTTATTAAGGAAATCTGAAATATGTAAAAGCTTTGAAAGTGTGGGATTTAACTTGATGCAGTCTTTTTTTCTGCCCAGAACTGTAGACATTGTACAAAGTTTTGTTTTCTTATATGCGGTACTGGCAGGACTTTCATTACAAGCTTTAACACTCTCATTGGCAGTGTCTGCCTTTGAGGTAACTGCATTGACTGGGCCTGTTTGGTCGAGTTTTGCCAGGTTGATAGCTGCATGTAAATTGTTCTTGTGTGGTAACAGTGTAGTGATAATATTCCAATAGAGATACCAGAGGTGTACGTTGATGTAGATGGTGTATTGGCCATTCACAGAAGGTGTGTTCTAGAAATAATATATCCCTGAAATGAAGGACTCTCTGGGTTTTCTCTAACAGTGTGCTGAAGTTTACTGACCACCGTTGAGCTGTGTATCTTCCTAGCAGGCAGGGAAGGCAGAGTTGTACTCTGTATGTCCAGAATCAGAGCACGTTTGAGAATGCGCCTGCTGCCTTAATGAGGACGGGAAAATCTGTCACCCGAGAAAGCCAGGCAGGGATGTATCCGTGTAAATGGTTCTAGTGAGTCTAATAGTTTCCTTACTTAGAGTCCTTTGGGTCACCTCTGTCCCTATTGCCATGACTCTGGTTAGGGCAGTGTCTCGGAAACAGCCCTTTTTGCTGATATCTAAGCTACATCCGAGTCTTGAGAGCTGCTTAGTGGAAAAACCTGATTGAGAAGGTGATGTTAAGCTGTGTAAAGTCCCAGTGGGTTTTAGAGTGCTTATTTGATTGGTTTTGTCAGCCACAAATTTGACCAGTTTGTCTACAGTCAGCAAATACGTGTTGGGTTACATGTGATACAAGGAAGATTGTTCTTTAGATTCACTGGCTTGATTTTTATGACTTAGGACAAACATTAAGTTCTGTGAATTATAGTTACTGCCATGTGTCCTAAATTCTGTACCTCACTCCAATGAGCTTGTTATTCAATGCTTGCATACTGATGGCAGGAAACTCCTCTCTACAGCCTTAAAATGACTTACTAAACTCTTACTAAACTCTCTAGACTTGTGTTTGGTGCAAGCAAACAACCCAGCAAAGACCAGTTGCCATCTTTGGTTTTCCTTAGCAGCACATTTAGGTTCAGATCTTACCAAGAATATGGTTTCCAAGAGCTTGTCTGGTTGCATTTTTCATTGCTCCTGACTGCAGGCTACAGCTTGGAAGCCACGTCCAAGCCCTTTCTTGTCAAACCCATTCTCTCTGTTGAGGTGTTTCAGAGCAGCAATAGAGTCGTATACATTTACTAGTTATTTAGCACCCTCAGTAGGAGTTGGAGCTTGTTTGGTGTTGGTAGCCATGCTTTTAGTCTGTGAAAACCATAGAGTTTTCCACTTTTAAGCCTTTTACTGAAAGATAGACTATTTTATTTTGCCCAGCCAGTGGATTTGACATGGCTGAATTTGAAATCATCTCAGAATTGTGTTTACAAAATTGGAAATCCAGTGGGGTTAGTATGTCCGAAAAGAAACATTGTCTGCAGAACTACTTCTGTAGAAGCTGTTTCTACAGGCATCTTTGTCTTTGGGGACTAGAATGCCCAAGGTTGATGTGTTTTCCTTCAGGAGTTACTCTCCCCTAGAAAATAAATCCCTGAAAAATTCATCAGAAAGTGCCTACCGCAAAAAGTATTGTAGATGTACAAAAAGTATAAAGTATAAAAAAGACTAAAAAGGATAAATTTTAAGGGGTCTGCTAGTTGCTCTCTCTGCAAAATAGGTACTTAGGGTATTAAACTGTTAATTTTAGTTACTAAAAAGAAAATAAGATGGCAGTGTGCAGTTTAAGTTGACCACTGCATCCTTTTATTTTCACCAGCTTGTGGTTCAAATCCTGTCATCAGTGTGCAACATCTGAATCTTTCTCTCTTGCCTTTTTCCTCTCGCTTCTGTAGAAGAGGTTTCTCGTAAGAGTTTTGAGGCACAAACTGTTTGGAGTCTTTCTTTTCTCCACCATCTTTGTCTCTTACTGTGATTGGTTTTGGGTTTGTTTATTTTCCTCAAGTGAGCCTTGCTGTTGCGCAGTTGTAATCTGAAATGTGTGGTCTCCAAGGAGTCCCTTCCAACCCCTGCCGTTCTGTGTTCAGTGCCTTTTCCCATTAATGTTTGCTTCCTTAGATTTCTTTTTCTCTCATTTTCCCCACCCCAGTTTGGTTCAGTCATGGCAGAGTGGACACTAGGTCTTCAATGCTCTAGCCTGAAAGCCATTCCTTGACACCAGAGTTTTGGGTCTCCTTCCCCAATGTTGTTTTACAGTAGTTGAGTTTCCAGATGTTCTCCTCCAATTCCTCCTTTTATCAGCCGTATTTTAAGGCTTCCATAGCACCCTCCTTACCTCTGACACGTCCAGTGGTTTGAATACACGTTTTTGAAGTCTTTGGCTGTTTGAACTTCAGCAGACTTTAGGCAATCACTTTGAGTGTCCCAAGTATGTTTTTTCTTCATGAGTGTTTTTCATGCGAGGGTCTTTCCTGGTTTTCTTTAGAGACAATTTCTGATTTCCACAAGCTCAGCGTGTCTTTGTGCAAACCATTTACCTTCCTGGATGTTTGGTGTGTTACTTGGTGTCTCGGCAAGATGCCATAGAGAAAGGGAAAGCGAATGTGAGGCAAATTAAGGTCACTTTTTCCCAGGTTGTTCTGCTCATCTCTCCAGTGTTACCATTCTCTTGTTAGGACACTAAAAATTATCATTTTAGCTCCTGTTCTTTTATCTCCTTTGTTTTATACACTTGAGGTGGTTCCAAATTCTGCTTGCTGCTTCCCCTGGGTAGTTGACAATGTCATTGAAAAACTCTCTCAGATTCTCTGTTACTTTCAGTCCCTTTACTTCTGTCTTCCTGACAGCCACACTTTGACAATTCAGTCAGAGTGAAGAGAAAATGAGATTTAATGTCAGATGTTTATTTATTTATTTAAAGAGGGAAAGGGGAGAACCACCTTCTCCATCAAAAAGGTCGTTTTCTGTATTGTCAGTACCATTTTGTCACACAGAAATGAGCTGAGGACCGTGCTATCTACAGAGAAACAGTGACTTTCAGAAGTTCTGTTCCTGGATTTTTATCTGCAGTGAGTGGCCCTTCAGCCCAAACATGAGCTGCTTGTCTCATGCCTCTTCTTTTTTATCCTTTGCTTCTTGAATTAAAACAACAGCAACAACAAAGAAACAATACAAAACCAAAACAAAATACACCTCAAACAACCGCACGTGTACACACACAAAAACACCCCCCAAACAAACAAAACCACCAAAAGCTAGAAGAATTGGAAGAAGACTTGAAACCATTAAGACACTTCAACTGGATGATATGAGGGATTATCATCAACTTGGTTTTCCTTCAGAGGTTTCATCTTGACTGCTTGCAACTTGAGATCCTGGTCTGTATGCTGACCTTCAAGGAGGTGAATTCCTACCTACAGCAATTAAGAGGAGACCAAGTAGTGGATTAAGTGTCATGGGAGAAGCCTTCTCAGCCATCCTGGAAATACCCTCTTTCTTACTTTCCTTACATCTTTTAGGAAACTTGGATGTTTTCAAGATGTTCTTTCACCTTTTTGTGTGTATTACAGACCATTATTTCTCCCCTCATAAGTGACATGTGAGTTTTTGTCCAGACCTTTCACCCAGTGCTGCTCTTCTGGTGAGCTTTTTGTCAAGAGCCAGGAGAATTCTCCACCTTTGCCCTGCCCCAGTCCCCCATCAGCATATACAGCATATCCTCAAAGGGTATGCTTGGATGCCATAGGAGCAAAACCTGTCCTTTTGTCTTTCCAGACTACTTCCACATCCCTCTTAATGAATTTTTTTTTTCTCATTTATGTTATGTGTAATACTTAAAAAAAAAAAAGAACCAAGAGAGGATTTTTTTCTTAATCACCTTTTGGTCCTTTCCATTCTGTCCAGTTTCCTCACCTTCCTGCTATTAGTAACTTGTTGCCTCAATTCATTAACTGTTTACAGACTGCTTTATTTCTTTCAAGACTATGATGTAACTACATTTTTGGCCACGTGGCATAAATTGGAATGTCTCCCTTTAAAGTTTTGTATCTTGATACTAATGGCTTCAGCAAATGTGTAGGGCACCATCTATCACCATAGTAGCCATTTTACAAGGTGGAATTTTTTTCATTTTCTTGATTAACTCTCAGTGAACTGGTGTCTCCAGACTAGAATTAAGTCCAGTTTATGCAGTTCTATGGCACTGGGTATTTCTGTTTAGTTTTGAGGCAGGATTTGATTTAGCCATTTTGAAGTTGAAAAAAAGAATTTTCACTTTCCCCAATGTTTTGCTTACTCATACAGTGGTAAAACAAATGAAACTGTTTATATCCAGTTAAAGTTACATTGTGTAGAATGAAAGTGTGAAAATCAAAAGAACTATCTGAAATTTCAAAAAATGACAGCAGGGAAAATATATAAGGGCTTGCAATAGAAATGTGTGGAGCAGGGGCAGTAGGGCGGTCCCGCTCTGTTCCTGCTCCTAGGCTGCTGCTCTTGCATACAAGGACTGAGTAAGATACAGCTGTGGATTGTAATTTCTTGAAAGCAGTGTATCACTGTTTAAAACTAACTTTAATCCTTGCAGACCAGTAATGGAGGAGGGAGTTTAAGTGATTATTCCTCCTCCGTCCCATCAACTCCAAGCACCAGCCAGAAGGAGCTACGGATTGATGTTCCTCCCACTGCCAACACTCCAACTCCTGTCCGTAAACAGTCCAAGCGCCGATCCAACCTCTTCACGGTGAGTGAGCCAAGGAAGATACTGATGCTGTATTTTATCTACTGCTCTGTGGTGATGGCCTGAACTTCAACCCTGTTGAGTTGAGCTGGTCTAATCCAGGCAGGACGGTTGAGATGGATCTGTAGGCTTCAAATCAAAAACATTTTAGAATTACCATGAGGAGGTCTGGTTTGAGGACATAAACAGAAACTAAGTATAGTAAAGTTATATCCTATTGGGAATTGCAGTGAAACAAGTAAATCAACAGTTGAATTCTGGGGCCTTTGTCCACTTTAATTCTTGTTCCTGCCCAGATTCCCTGGTTTGGTGGTAATTAAAAGGAGAACCTGGGCCTCTGCTCACCAGTGCTACCCTTACATTTACACTGAATTTGACTCAGTTGACACTGAAGTTGACTCAGATCTCCTTTGTGAGATCTGCTGTGTAAAAAAATAAATGTACTAAATAGAAAGCTTGACTGGTCCAATATGATAGGTCTTTGTTATGCATAAGTACTTTGGGAGGTAATAATGAAGCCTTGAGTGACGATTTCCTCAGTTTAGCAGCCTTTCTGAAAGCTTTGGGATTGTATTCTGTGCATAATTGTGGGTTCGTAAGCAGTTTTTTGACACTTAACATGCTTTATAGCAAACACAGGATCCCCATGGGCTCACGTGCAAGTCCCTTGCTGATTGTAGCTACATGAGTTGTGTTCAGAAAGCCACGACTTTCCTGTCATCATACAGAGTTTACATTTTTTTTATTCCAAAGTTGATGTCATGTTCACTTGCCAAAGCTAGCTCACTTCTTGGTCATACCCAAGGAACAAAAATGGTGACAGCATTTCCTCATATTCAGAACAAAACCTGACCTCTTGGCCTTTAGCAAGTAGAAAGTTTTGTCATCATTTTGCAGCGCCGAGTGACAGCCCAGAAACCCAGGGATCAGATTTCCTCTGTCCACCCTCGCAGTCCTGTTTTGATTTATAACAAGATCTTCAAACTCCTACAGAGGAATGAAAATCATGCATTTGTGCTCAGGTGCAAATGCCTAGGTGCAAAACAATAAAATGTGCAAAGATGAGTGGCGCGTGGAAAAAGTGCACAGTTTTGATGCTGATATTTTCTATCAATCATGCGGATTTCCTCTTGTTGGTGGGAACGCTCTCTGCTGCTCGGGTGTGCTCCAGAGTTACCAGCCCCACTAGATGTCAGTGTCAGCCCAGGAACTGCCAGCAGAGAAATATCTTTGGAAATAGAGGTGGGACTCTACAGCATCTCCAGAAGTGTATTCCCCAACTGTTTTGGGTCTGAATGAGGTATACATGCTGCTCTGGGGGCTCTATTGATGTTATTGGTGGTGTTTTAAATTGGAGGAAGAGTAAATTTGAAAAAGTGAATAGAGAAAAATCTACCTATCTGCAATTGCACAAGGGGTTTGAGAAGAAGGTGAAGTCAGCTGCATTTGTTGTAAATGAATAGACTAAAGCTCTGGTTTGTGATAATTAATAGTGTAGTGAAAACCAAATTGCCTAGTGTGAGAGGACGTTGATAGTTGTCTTAATGCCTAATAACTGGGGGGAGAATGGGAGGAAAAAAAAAGTCCTGGGGGTGGGGGGGAGGTTGTGTGTGGATAAAAATTGACTTTTCAGAACTAGTTCTGTCCGTTACGATCTGGGCATATTGAATCATGTGTAATGAATTGCTCTGTAATCCATGTCCTGAAGTATTTAACACTGGCCCTGCTTTAAGTCAGGTTTGATGCCCTATCAGCCAAGTTAAAACCTGGAATTGTTTAGTTGAATAAATAGATAAGTATTTTCTGTCTAGTTATGCACAGAGTGCGTAATCAAAACATTTTACTGTTTAGCTCTGGGGTTTTTTGCTGTGCTTCTTTCCTAGCCTGTTACTTATACCTTTATCACTTAGAGAATCAAAAATAATTCTGTTTAACAGCAAATCACCCCTTGTTATCTAGCATAAGTAATAGGTTTAGTTTCCTACATGAAGATATTTTAGTGTTGGAAGAAAATAGGGCTATGTAGAAAATATATATGTTTTTACTGAAATTGGTTACAGCTTTTGAGTTGAGAATTCTAAGCGTGTTCATACTGAAGTGTATTAAAAGCAGTATCTGATCTTTTTGACTTTGAATATTAATATTTTAATTGTATTGTTGCAATAACTGCCTCTCTACTTGGGTGATAAAATAGCAGCAGAAGGGTAAATGTCCTTCATTATGTGAGTGTATTAAGAGGGACAACTAAATAATAGCGTATAGCACAGGCTGGGATTGAAAATGTGTGTGAGGTGTCCACTGCAGTCATGAGATGATTGTGTCCAGCCCAGTACGGGGTGAACAGAATCCTGGTCCAGTAAGAAGATTTCCGATACTCAACATTCCCTATCTTAGATATGCAAGACTTTTTTAAAAGTTAAAATCAACTCTGTGTCATTATCCACTATTAGAGATCAGTGCTCTTTTGGGGTTCTCTGGACTGCTGATAGTGGGTTCTGGTTGGGCCCACACTCAGGTGCTGTACTCCTCTGAGACTAAATCAGGTTTGTCAGACCTAATTTGGGTAGGCTGACATAAGTCTGCCTCTGATTTCCAGTGTAAAGGGGAAATGAGTCAAATGATATTCATGTGCAGTTATTTTCAATTTTTCAGACTTTTTCTCATTCTCTTGTGTGAAGTTTTAAATAAATGGACTTAACGTGTAGATGCGACCTCAGGAAAACTCCTAGCAAATGTTGATCCAGGATGGTTTAGAGTCTTACTTTACACTATGGAAGTTAAGATGCATTGTGTATGTTGTAGGTAGAGAAGCATAAAAGATCAGAATATATCCCCATTTCACTGCATGATTTGTCCTTCTAAATAGCAGAGCCTGTTACAATTCTCCCGCTGAAAATTTCATGCTTTCTGTGATTACAAGCAGCTAGAGTGGAATTTGCCTGACGGAAATGCCTACACTTCTATACTAATGGCGTTTGGCAATATTCTGCATATAGATATTTCCCTTCTGTGTGCAGTATATTATTTCTAGATGCAGTTACTTTTGTGGAGTGGCAGACATGAGGATTTAAAACTAAAAATGGAAACTAGAGTGTAGATATTTAACTTGCATTTCAGAAGCAGTATGCTTTCTTTCAAAAAAAGTCAAATAATTAAAAAAAAAAAACCAAACCCACAACATTTAAGTTGACAACTTCCCTCCCAAGGATTTGGCTACCTTCACAGACTTCCTTTTAAATGTCACTGATGGATGCTTTGCACCACTGAAGCTTTGTTTTGCCTTGTATTCTGGGGAAGTGGCACTTTCAGATTCAGAAATCTGTCTTGAAGGACGAGGAACAATAGTTATCCTGAACGCTGGATTTCATCCCTCCCACTTGTTTTGCTTGCTTTCATTTATTCTTTGTTTAATTCCCTGGCACGTCATTCCATGCCCCGAACCATAGTAACTGGTGATAGGAGCCCGTTCCCGGTGGAGCGGGGAGAGCAGCACAGGATCCCTGCTGGGTAAATGTGTTGCTTAGAATGATGCTACTTGAAGTCCTCCTCCGTGGGTTTTCTCCCTCCCCTGCTCTCCTCTCACTCCCGAAGGCAACTGCTTTTGGGATTTCTCTTTCCTTCCACCCCTCCATATAATACTGAAAATGGGTATTAGCTGCCCACGGTGCTAATTGTTCAACTCATTTCAGCGTCTTTCAGACATCTCTTTCTGCTGGAAAAGAAAAGCGGGATCTTGTATCGCTCTGGTTTTCATTAACTTCCCATTGTGGTGCCGGCCATCGCAAATGTATTCGTTTCATATATCATCTCCCATTTGAAAAGCACATGAAAATGTTTTCCCATTTTCGATACTGTGTGAGTAATGTTCCTATTGGAAAGTAATGGAGTGAAGTTGTCACTTGTCAGTTCAGTTATTAAGGAGGATGACTCTCAGGTCTTCGTTTTGTAATAAAATAAATCTGTCACAATCATTATACCCATGCATTCTTTCACAATACTGGACTGGAATCTGAATAACTTCTTAAAATTCCTATGTAACTGGATGAAGTCATGAAGGGAGCGCTGTGAGCTTACTCCTAGGGCACTTCTAGTGTTAGAGAAAGCCCAGATCAGGCAATTCAGGTATTAAACATTGGTTACATTTTCCTCATGCTGATTTTTCTTCATTGTGCTCAGATTAACTTTTTTTTTTCAGCATCAATCACTACCTTTTCTTGCAATTTCAACTTTCTAACCGTCCAAGAGTACAAAAAAATACCAAGTTCAAATCAACGTAATTAAAACCAGCATCATAAAATCACATTTTGAGGTGGTTGATGTTTCTAAAATACACATGGATGTCAGTTAAATATATGCATGTATATAGTAGATTATTGCTTTTTTAATGAGAAGCTGGAACCTTCGTTCCTCTTTAGAGCTGCTATTGGAGACTTTAGAAACGTGTCCTCTGATCTCTTAGGTCTTCAGGCAGTGAAACTGTAACTCTTTAAACCCAAATACCATTTCAAACAAGTGGATGGTTGAAAATTAGCGGTGAAATTTCAGTATTCACATTTTGGGACAGTTGTGTACTTTTGTAGATTCTAATTCGGCACCCTTTGAGTCTCTATTGCCGTGTCAAATTGTGCTTTTTAATTGCTTTAAAAAAGAGAATTAAAAAAGCATCCTCTCTATGAACTGCTGCATTTAATGGAGCACAAACTTTCTTTTTGCTCTACAGTCTCGGAAAGGGAGTGACCCAGACAAAGAGAAGAAGGTCCTGGAGAGCAGAACAGATAGCATTGGAAGCGGTCGCGCAATCCCAATTAAACAGGTAACACCAAACTATTTTTTATTATTTTAGGTTGTTCTTTTTGGTTGGTGGTGTTGTGTTTTTGGTTTTTTTTTTTTTGCTTTCTGTAGTTGGAGACACACCTCGGGTCTTAAGCGGTCTGATGGTGGCCTGTGCGCCAAGACGCGTTTGATGTGCTCCGGTGATGAATGTGGAAGTCACTCACTTGACATCAATTAGGAGAGGTTCCTATGTGTATTAAAATAGGATCATTAGAATAAGAAGAGGGAAAATGTGACAACAGGCCTAATGAAGTGCAGTCTGCCGGCCTGCATATGGAGCGGGTTTCTAGGCTGTGCTGGCTTCAAAGCTGCCTTTGTAGAGGGGGCTTTGATTGGGCCGTGTGCTGCCAGTCGGCAGGGTAAATCAGATCGCTCGACAAGAGCCCCTTGTGATCGCAGAAATAGCCTGATGTGGCCCTAATTTGCGACTGCAAACGGACATCTGAACACAGTTTCAGGCTGGTTCATAACAACGAGGCAATTAGTTGTGATAATCATAGCCGGTGTGTCAGCTGCGCGCTCTTGTTTGTAATTTGCTAATGAAGGAATTGTAACTTTGATTAGGTTCAGTTTCATTTAGACCTTATTATATAAGAGAACGTTTACAGCTGTAATGTGTGGCCTTAATTAAACTTCCTCATTACACAACAGGACTTGAATTCAAGGATTTGTTTGGGTCTGTTTTGCTAGCCTAGATGCACTTTCATTAGCCCGGGAACTCAATGCTAAATTGGAGCTGCAAACACTCCTTTGAAAGGCAAAAGCGATGCCGGCATCTGATGCGGAGTGTTTGGGTGAATGAGATCATTTACTTGCTCAAATTAAATGGCACTGATTTCAGGCACTTTAGAGAACACCGCACGCAGCACTTGGTCGGGATGCTTTACAAACAGTTCCTGCAATAGCATTTGCACGTATTTACCTTTGTGCAAGTTACAGCAAAAGTGCCAAGGGAAGGGAGCTGCTTTTCTTCCCACATGGTTGTTTCCACTTTCTTTGGGTGGCTTTCCTACCCTTCCAGACAGCCACTTGCCTCTTTTAATCTTCCTCAGGCCATGCTGCTTCTTTCCAGGTAGCCCTGGGCTTCCTGTTTGGGGCTGTGCTTATGTCCTTCAGGGGGTTCAGTGGCTTGTTGTTTGGGTTTTGTTCTTTTTGGAAAGGAGGGGGAGATGATTTTGTACCCTTAACTATTAACAGTGATTTCCTTTCTTAAAGCCAGTTAAAAAGACCTTTTGGGCACCATCAGGCAGCAGAAGTGCTGTCATGTCTGTGAATCTCTAGTAGACAAATTTTAATCAAACACACTGCAATTCAGAAGAGCAGTTTGAAACCAGATCAGCTCAGTATTTGGCTCTGCATTCAGGGGAGGAGATTCCAGGCATTTCAAACAAGCTACGATGTGTTTTTTTCTACTGCTTTTGTATGGTACGAGGTGGGTTAGACCAGCTGGAATTCTTTCGGGTAATGCTAATTAAACACAAGTGCCTATGAATGCGACTGAGAATGAAAAACTGACGAATACACTTGTCAGTATTTATTTGAGGCATATATACTGTTCTTTGAGAAAATGCTGCTGTATGTAAAGCAGTTTGATTAAAAATGCACTTGTAGGAAGAGTATTGTAAGATAAGCATTTGAAGCATGCTTGCACTATACCGTGTTGTAATGAAATATCCCCTACAACTGCTTGAATTTCTGTATCAAAAAATTCTCCTCACGAGCCCTGCTTGGATCCTGAGTGTGACCGATTTTTTGGGAATCTGTAGTTTTTGTTACAGATCCTAATTATGGTGATTTCATTTTGTCACGTACAGCAATTATCAGCAAATATTTGAGCGGGTCTGTAGTCACCAGATACATCGGGAGATTGGGAGGGTGCAAGAAGGAGGGAGGTTGAATGCTGTGTGATGCTGGAGGGTGGCTGCTGTCAGGGGTGTTTTACATCGTATGTCAAGAGAATGAATTTGGGAGTTCATGGGTTTTCTATATTATAGACAGATGGTCTTCAGCAAAGCATAGGAGACCAGCACCACCCAACCATCGAAGCAAAAAAGATTGAGTAGGAAAAGATAAGTTTTTAATTAAGAATTGATATGCGACGTTTGTTCATGCCGATGACATTTCATCACTGTTTTTAAAAACTTACATTGGTTTTAAGTGGTCTTTGCTTGAAGTCGTCAAGTTTGTGATCAGAAACGGCTCCTGAAGTTTGGCCAGAGAGTATTTTGTCCACCCACTATTTCGAATTGTAGAATCATTTTGGTTGGAAGAGACCTTTTAAGATCATCAAGTCCAACCATTAACCCAGCACTGCCAGGTCACCACTAAACCACGTCCCTCAGCACCACATCTACACAGCTTTGAAACCCCTCCAGGGATGGGGACTCCACCACTGCCCTGGGTACCCTGGGCCAGGCCTTGACAACCCTTTTGGGGAAGGAATTGTTCCTCCTGTTCAACCTAAACCTCCTCTGGCAGAGAGAGGAGATGAAAAGTTCCTACCAGTAGAGGTGGCACCATGTTCAATTGCTGATATGACTGTGTTCTTGGTGGGCTCTACAGGTGCCAGAAACTTGGATTTTATTCTGAGGGAGTAGAAATTCCTGCTAGAAAAGATGATGTCCCACTTATTTAATGCAAAATGTAATTTAGACAGAGGGATGTGGCAAGGAACTTTTTGACCTAAAAATTTTAGTCCATCATGGTACTGTGATTTTTACAATGAGAAACTCTTTCCATCAGGATACGTTTCTGTGACAAATGGTCAGGGAGTAGAAAGAGAAACCTGTTTTCTGGAAGCTGAGTGCAAGTTGCATGATTCACAGCATTGCTGTGGAAGAGCCGTCGTCTTACAGCATCAAAAGACTTTTCCTTTGAATCTTTTTGCCACCATATTTCCTGATGCCTGTCCTCCTAGTATCCTGAAAGTCACTTTGCTGCACTACCCCATGCCACTGCCAGCAATAACCAAAATCCAGTTATGTGAAACATTTTTGTAAGCTGCTGTTGAGCAAAGTACCTTTGCCAGCTTCATGCACGTACGCTTCTGTTGTGTCTTTGGACGTCTTGAAAAGTGTGTTGTGTTTTATAAATATGTATATAATATAATAGAGTATTTCTATTAAATATATATTTGTAAAGGATGGTGTA
>JANIJG010007246.1:4568-15989 GCA_024611175.1 Megaceryle torquata
CTCTAGTTGAGGATGTCCCTGCTCTCAGCAGGGGGGTTGGACTGGATGACCTCTAGAGGTCCCTTCCAACCCAGACAGTTCTAGGATTCTATGATTCTATTGTAGGGATAAACCAGCAAAGGACCTCATGGGGACTATATCACTTTACATGAAGACACAACCCCTGCCATCAGAGGCTTTATGGCCCTTATAGGGTTGTTTTGTTCTTAAGGTTTTCTAGTGCCTCAGAACCACAGCAAGGGCAGTAAAAGAGATGTGGGAAGGGGGCCCTAAGTGGCAGCCTACAGCAAACCTGAGGATGCTGTTTAAGCATCAGGTCCTGGATGCAGACTGCAGGGTGTATGTCTCTGTACACATGCTGGAGGCTCTGCCCTGGCCAAGCTCCTCCTCAGTGGTCTGCAGAAGTGAGCTATCAGGTGCACATCACTAACAGGAGGTTCCCTTGCCATACCCAAGGACACAAGCTTGGGAAAGGTGAAAAATTTCCGCTTCCTCTTGTACAAGGGTTCGGAGACTGGGGCGGGTCTGCACCCTGAGAAGGACCATGCTGAGTCAGGCCCCAGGCCGTGTACCTCCAGAGCATGTCCCCAGGCATGGCCACCGGCAGGTGCCTATGGGCAAGGGAAGGCCCAGGCAAGTACAGAATAACCCTAATAACCCTCCTTCTGTGCAACCCCAGCCTCAGGCAACCCGAGGTTAGAGAGCTTCTGAGCCACACAGTATCTCTGCACCATTTTCTTAGTAGTCCTTAACAAATCTTTCACCCTTGAAATCATCTCATTGCATTTTTTAATCTCTTCCTGCTCCTGGCTTGCAGCAGGAGTTGCAGCAGCAGGTGTCAGCCCAGATCCTGCTGGGTTCTTCGTGTCGCCAGCAAGGTGCCTTTGGTCGGTGCACCCTGCACTCTGCAGGGCGAATGTACACTGCAGTGGCGGTCCTGCTGCTTTGTGCCACCTCTGAAGGGTTAAGGATCTGCAGAGAGCAGGTGAAGGCCGGCAGAGCAAGCAGGGCTGCTTGCTGCAGCTCTAACAGCACCAGCAAATGGACTGGAGCAGCTGTTCCCTTCTCCTGGGTGGATGCTTAAAGGGACAATGCCAAGGTCGATTAGACCCAACCCTGGACCTGCCTTTTCTTTCCCTGGTCTTTTTCCCGGGGCTCACAAGTGTTGACAAGTCAAACAGATGAGAATTCAGGACAAAAAGCAAGAGTGAGGGCTTCAAACCCCTTCATCAAACAACCCTTCCCAGGCAGACTGGTGAGGTAGCTCAGCACTGCCTTTTCCACTACAGCTTACCTGCCTCCAGAAACCTCGGGAGACCCAAAGCTGCTTAAACTCCCAGGCTCCTCTTCTTTTGTGTAACCAGACAGCACTCACCGCAGCATAGGAACCCTTTGTGGCAGAGCCATTTTAGGGGTAAGCCACCTGTGCCATCTTACATCAGGCTGAACACAGAGGCAGGGCCAGGCTGTTTGCCCTGGAGCAAACCTCCTTGGTTCTGCACCAAGAACCTGAGAGCAGAAGAGTCCCTGGGCATTGCTCCAGCCTGGCAGAGGGCTGCCACCCTGCAGAAAAAGGCAGGAGTAGAGGGGGAATGGGCTGCAGGCTTTCCAGCCCCCTCCACAGCAAGCCTCAAAACTGCCAAATGCTTCCATGTCCCTGGTGTCTCCAGGTCCACGTGCTGTGAGCTATCAGTAAGGCTGTGTTGTCAAGAACCAAAGTTGAGAGTATCTGCCAAAAGCAGAAGTGTGATGAGGAAGAAGAGATGCAAAATCAGCTCAGAGAAACAATCCTTCCCAGTGACAAGGGGGTCCAGCTCTAGCACCTTCAAAGGAGGATGAGAAGTGCCCTGGAAAAGTGGGGTGGGTTAGGATCTGGGTAGAAGCAGGAGGTTCCTTCTGGCACCAAGCTCTCACAGATGGAAGCTCAAGAGAGCAAACAGATTTGTCCTTATCCTGCAGTGCAAGTGGAACTGTTCTTGTCTCTCAAACACACACCTAATAATTTTTAAAATCTCTGCCTCAGAACTATCTTTTTGATAAAACTAATCACAGGCTTAAATTACAGAAAAATACCCAATATTAAGAGAACAGCTTGAAAAGGAGGAAAGGGGTAGTTTAACGTGCTCATTTTCTTTCCTTTTCTATAGCACGCATCTTGGGCTATTTAACTGTAGAGCTTATGAAGCTTCATTTTGACAAGTCTCCTTTCTTTTGAATGTGGCTTCCACAAATGTTTCCCCTGGTTTCCTTCCCCGCTCTGCTGCTGTGTTATTGCAGCAGTTCCCGTAGCTCCAGCTGGGATTAGGAGACAGGCGTGCAAAGAGCTGTATGAACACACACAAAGGAATAAACTCGGTGCTTTAAAGGCTGAGCCCAAAAGCATCTACATCGGGAATGAGGGACATTGAGGTGCCCACGAGGCATCTGGGCTATAATAGCTCAACAAAGAAGAGATGCTGAAAGAAAATCAAAGCTGCAAGCAGCTGAAGAGGCAAGATGAGGCCAAGAGGTCTGTACCCGCACAGCTCTCCTGCCCGCACCTCTGCTGGTCCTTGTGCTGCTGGCCTGGTGGATGGAGCAGCAGCTGTTGGGCTGGCAGGAATGATCCAGCTCTAGGTGCTTTTAAGACAAGCACAATCCAGGCTCCTGCTGGCTTCCTCTGCTCTGCAGGGAACAATGGCTTTGATCAACAGAAGATTGCTGAGTTAATTGTAATGATATTCTAATAAAGCTGGGGAGATTAATTACGGCTCTTTATGAGAGCTGGCCCTCTGCCAAGGGTTTGCAAAATTGTTTTCCTCTGTTTCTTGTCATTTGAATTTAGGAGAAGAAAGGAGGAAGTTGGGTGCCTTTTTTCCTCCAGCAATCAGGAACGTGGCCTTGTGTCCTGCTCACAGCTCAGCGCATTCGTGGAGGGGAGCAGACAGAGAAAGCAAATGGAGAGTGACAGAGCAAACCAATTAGACATGATGCAGCACAATTACTCTCCTAGTCAATAAACGGGTTGGTGTAGAGAAGCGCAAAGGAATGAGTCGACAGCGTGCAGACCACAGACGTGTATCCATGCAGGGTAAACCCAGGGCACATCACACCTTTGCAGGCCGGGGGTGGAACGGACACATGCAGTGCTCTCCATGAGGGCTCACAGTGGTGGCACTGGCATCAGGCAGAAGAGCTTCCATATCTTCATTCTTGCTTGTACTACGTTGGCTCTGGAAAGCAAGTGTCCAGAGAGCAGCCAGAGTCCTGTTAAGTGGCCTTGGGGAACATGAGACTCAAACCTTCCTATTTCACTTGACAAATAGTTGTTCCTTCCAGGGAAGGTTTAGCACTGCCCAGGCAGGTAAGAGACAGACCTGTAGAGGAATGATCCAGGCTGGAAGGCAGCAGGTCAATCAGGTGCAGCTGCCTGCTCTTGCTCACAGAGAATGGAGAAGAGGCCCCTCCTGCAACTGGCTGGCACGCTATGTGCTGGTAGAAGCTGCAAGTCAAACCAGGGAAGGAAACATGCTCCTCACAAACCACAGAGAAAGCTGAGGATCAAAATAATACCATTTGCTTTTATGCAGATAGAGAAGAACTACCAGGAAACTTCATACTGACAGGTCAGATCTTACTGCTTTGAGGAGGAAAAATGCCACCACCTAAACATGGCTTTCATCTCTCTGAGGGGCACCCATGAGACACGCAGCTGCTCCAGAGGCACTGTCCTGAACGGCTCTAGGAAAGCGACACATTCACTGTTCATGAACTGTGAAGACAGGGTGGGGGTCTAGGTTAAAGCTTTGGCTATTATTCCTGCCAAACAGAAGCTAACCAGACATGGTCATGCAGGACCAGCCCTGCAGGGCCCCTGCTCTCCCTGCAGCACAGTGCTTTCTGCTGAGTCCTTCCCCTGTCAAGCACAAACCATAGCCTCCTGCTGCTGAAACCAAGCCACGCTGGGGAGGCATCTAGCTGTGCTGGGGCCTACCAACCCACTGCAAGCCAGCTTCAGCCAGGGCATCCCCGAGACACAGATGGCTGGCACAGCAAGCCCCCAAGCTAGAAATGTGGCAAGAGCAGGCAGAGAGCACCAACCTACCAACCTTCACGGCCACTCACAACCTCCAACTGCCTTTCCAAAGTGACAAGTGTGGACCAAGCACTTTGTGCCTGCTGAAGGACCAGAACGTAACAGCAACTGCCTCTCTGAGCTAAACCAGAGGACTCACAGCAAGGTCACAACAGGGGAAGAGTAGGGTCTGTGTTTTGTACCATCGCCCTGACAACAATCCAAATGATTCTTTAGGGTTTTCAATGACCCATAAAACTATCTCACATCTGAAATGTTTGCTCCAACTAATAGGAAAAAATGCTGATCTAAATACTCGCCTCCTGAAACATGACAGAAACAATAATTCATTTAGGCTTTTATAAAGACTATTGAGTTTGGCAAAATGTTGCTCCAGGGGTAAAGTAACTGGAAAAAAAGTTTCAAAAACATTTAAAAGCTCTAGGTTGTTTTTTTTTAATAAGGAAACTCCAGTTTTCACATTTCAGAAAAAAAATCCTTATGTTATATCTGAATTTATCTTAAATACAAAGAAACAAAAAAATAAGAGAACAGTTGCCACAAAGATCCACACCAGAAAGCAAAATGTTGCAGAACTGTATTTGTTACCTTCCATCCCAAGAAAACTTGCCCTTTTATATGGATTCTGGGTGACCAAGGTATTTCAGCAGCTCAAGAAACTCCTTAAGAAGAAAATCTCATTTCCAGCTGTCTTGAGACCTTACCCCTGCCTGGGATGGGTCTGGTACCAGCCCCTCTCAGAGGGCTCAGGACCATCAGCATCAGGGTGGCACGGCCAGGAGCCGGCCCTGTGCCCAGCAACACCCACTGGTCTGGCACATGCTACCTGAGATTCCCCATAAATAAAATCATCGGCGTTGGCCCTTGTGTTCATTTCACAGGCGGCTGCTCTCCTGACAGGTTTCACACGCTGCTACCGTGTCTTGTCAGCTTTATACTCTCAGGCCAACACTGGCTCACCAGCTCTGACATATATACATAAAAATAAATGGCTCAGAAACCCCAATAAAGTGACAGATAACATAATGGGACCTGGCTTCACAAAATAAGCTTGTTTATGGAACCTCCGTGACTCCAGATCTGATTTATATCGTACGGGCTGTCTCTTGGCAAGGGTTTGCGGAGGGGGGCTTGCTCGTGCTTGCTTCCCGCAGGTGGTAGGGGGACGGTTCTTGGGTAAGAGCTGCCTTTAGGGCTCCTGCCCTAAGACTGGCAGCATTAGCATCAGGAGCAGAGAGCAGAGCTTCCCTCAGGATTCACTTGATGTGATCTTGCTCCAGCTCCTGCGGGAGCTCAGGGCTTTAGCTAGAGACTGTCCCAGACAGGTCAGCACCCACCCCACCAGCCTGCCTCAGGGAAGCTCTCCTCATCCTCTCTAACCCTCCTCTCACAAATGTGGGTTTTCTAGGCTTGCCCACACTGCCTGCAAGCTGGAGGGCTTGTAAAGAGCTCAGGGCTTCAGCAGCCAACAGAGCATATGAATTAAAACCAGATAGTGCCTAAAGGAGACGATGTGAGCTTCAAACAGGAGAGCTCCTGATGGCACAAACAGGTTCTCTGGGTAGCCCCTTTGCTCTGGGCTGCAGATGGTCCTTATTCAATCTCTTGCTAGAAGAGCTTCCTTGCAAACAGGGATAATCCTTCATTTGATGTTTGCTCCCTTGGATATCACTGTTCGCAGCAAGTGTTGCAATTTGTGTTTATTCTCGCCAAGCCATGTTTATTCTTGAGCCGCTTTGATTGTTACAGTGAAGGCTGGGATGGCTCTTTCAGTCAAAGTGCCTATTTCCAGGGGGCTAATAATGAGAGACTGTCAATCTGGAGACACAAGGGAAAGAATCACAGCCTCTCCTCTCACAGAAAACAATCAGCTGCTGCCAGACCCCACGTTTCATACTTCTCAATCTTTGATATGTGGCTGGAAGATCCTCAGCTCCAGCCTCAAGTGGATGTGCCAACAGGAGGTCGGCCCCAGCGCCTTTCCTGCAGAGGCTCTTGGGAAAAGCCTCACAGACACTGTGTATAAATGCTCTGAGAGAGGGGTGCTTGAACAGCCCCATGCCATGCACAGGACACCTTGTGCAGGCTGAGACCAGCAAAGCCTGCATGGTGGAGCTGGGCTGCTGGGACAGATGTCCAGAGCTCTTCCAAGCAACCCCTGGGTCCAGAGAGTTCAAGCTGCAGGTGGCAATTTGCTGGAATTTCCTATCCCATGGCTGATGCACCCAGCAACTCCCATCCAGAGCCCAGAAACCCAAGTGCAGAGCACATCCCTGGCTAACCACTGCCAAGCACGAACCATCCCTCGAGAGGAAAAATTACCCCTGCAAGACACAGGATCGCACGCACAGACCTGCTGCAGCAGAGCAGGTAAACTTCAGGCTTGGATTGCAACCACATGGCTCCCCCTCCCTTGTTCCAATCTTCAGGCCTTCATCCCATTCAGATTTTAATCAAACCTTACATTATGGTGCCATTTATCTGGAGCTCAGTACTAAGGAGGGCTGTGGAGGAGGCTTCCCCCCAAATTAAATAATTAAAGTGTTTTTCTCAGGCTAAATAATTTTAATCCCCCCCCCCCCCCCGACCAGTGACAATAAATATTTAATACATTCCTTGCTTCACTACATCCAGCATGTTGCCATTTTAGAAATCACTTTAATGTCTGTATTTTTCTTCTTTTAATTACAGTCACCCAGTATCAAACCAAGAATATTCAAGAAATAATCAAGGGCAGGGGAGAGCAGGGCAGGTGACACCTGGGAGAGGTGTCAGCTGGGATCACGGGGGTATACGCAGCAACTGCTGTGCCTGCTGGGGACTCGCCTCTGACCCTCACCTTACGCTGCACTCCTGGCTGCAGCCGGCTCCTTTGGGGTTACCAAGATAACGCCACAGGAGGGGATGTGGGAATTGCCAGCTCCAGCATGAAGGTCCATCCTGACAGTGGCCCTGCTGGCAGGGGCCAGCAGCAAGAGCCAGGGGATGGGTGTCAAAGCTGGCCAAGTGTGCACTGATACATCCCTAGGACAATCCTCCAGCTGCCAGCAATCTGTGCCTGAAGGATTTCCCAAATCAGGCGTCTCAGCTCTCCTTTAAATGTCCTCTGTGGATTTATGGTGTTCTTTTTTCTTCCAGGAGTCTCTCTAATTACAAGGAGAACTCGAGTGTTTCTTAACCATTCTCTGGCCAAATCAGCCTCTGATTGTCCATGCCAGCAGGTAAAGATGCCCTCCATGTTGGCCGTGATGCACAGAGATTGGCCAGGGCAGCCACCAGCATCCTGGCTTATATCAGCACTAGTGTGGCCAGCAGGAGTAGGGCAGGATTGTCCCCCTGGACTGGGCACTGGGGAGGCCACCCCTCAAATCCTGGATTCAGTTTTGGGCTCCTCACTCCAAGAAGAACACTGAGGGGTTGCAGCTCCTTCACCACTGCTCCGACACCCATTCCCACAGCCACCAAGCTCTTGGCCCCAGTGCCTGGCAAGGAGAGGGTTACCATCTCCCACAGCTGCCACCGCAGCCAGCCTGGTGAATGGTATTAGCAAAAATGAATAGAAATACTACATGAAGCTAATAAGATCTGAGGGAAGCTCCTTAGACAAGTTGATTTCCAAATTGGAATGACTTTAACCTCACATAAATAAAAATGAACGCTTATAAAATATGTTGGAAAAATCCATACGGGCAAACGAAGGCATTGATGCATTTTTTTCATCTCCCTCCCACACTTGCAGTACAAAGCTGGGCTCCACGTGCTGCTCAGGATCACCACGGCCTTGCCCATGACCCAGATCAGCCCAGGCAGGTAGTGTCTCAGGTCGGACTCAATCCACAACAGCAAACACTGCCCTGGGGTGTCCCTCAGCTGCCAGCAAGGTTCATGGCTGGGGAAGGTCCCCCGGGGCTGGCTGCCTGCCCCCTTTGCTCCAAGCACAGCAGAGCAGGCCTCAAGCAGATAAGGGCAAGGGGCTCAACCTGCCCCCACAAGCACTGAGCTGTACAAAACCAGTGCAAAGGGAGCCTCCATCTCTAGGTGCCAGAGCAGGTTCTCTGGTATCCAGACACCTCTTTTCACTAAACCTGGAGGAACATAACACCCCTGCCCAATGTGCCAAATTCATCTTGAACTCACCACTGCTTCCATAAAGAACAGACACACATCACACATGCATGGGGCCCAGAAGATCTCACAAGCTTCTATTTCTTTAGGCAACCACTGCTAAATAAGGCCCTGCCCTAAAAGTCTTCAGCATAAGAAGATGAGAACCAGAAGGAGAAATCAGGGTCTCTGTCTGACAGACAGATGTGTCCTACACTTGCACCCAAGCCATCATCGCTGGTTTGGGACAGAGGCTGGCAAAGGAAGGGCGAAGGGCAGGGAGACACATCTTGCACGGTGCATCTATGGGGCTCTCCTCTTCAAGCACTGGAGCAGAAAGCAGAGAGCTGGGAGACACAGACAGCGCCAGCAGAGGCTGTCACCAGAGGCTGACTGACAGTGAGAAACCGCGTGTGGAGAGGGACCTCGAGGTTAACAGGAAAGCAAGCTGTGAAAGGCCTGGAGAGTAGAGACAGGTAACTGCTGTTTGCCAGCAGGAACCAGCAAAAGCAAGTAAAGCATGGGTGACACAAGCAAGATGACAGGCGAGGAAAATGATCCTTGCAGCAGAGCTCTGAACAGGCAGGAGTGGGAGAAGATTGCATTTGTCAAGGCCAGAGAAAAGGACGTTGAGGGAATTGAGCCGTGAGATGATGACACTTTGGATGAGCATTTTAGCTGTACCTTAGCAACCCGACATGAGGGAAGAAGGCAGGCCAAGCACAGGCATCTCACCCGCAGGCAACACCGAGCTGGCCCTTGGACTGGGGTAACCTTCCACGTGGAGCATGCACATGGGTGCTGAGAGCGAGGTCCAGGCAGTACAGGAGGTGATGGCAACTGAGGAGGGGCTCTGGAGACCTGCTCCTGAACCCAGTCACCTGCCAGCATGATGAAGTAGTTCTTCAGCCAGACAAGACAAACAAAGAGGTAGACAGAAAAACAAGAAAGACAATTTGAGTTGCCAAGGGAGGTCAGATCTTCAAGAGGTCTGTGGGACAGGGGATCAGAAAGCGGGAAACATTCTGCTGGTGCAGAGCTTGCTGCCAGGGAGAGCTTATCAGCATCAAGGAGAGCAGGGTTCCAGCCCTGTGCTGGAAGCAGAGGAGCAGGGCCAGCCAGCAGTCATCAACAGCATGTTCAAAAAGCTTGAGGGAAGAAAAAAGGGATTTTTCTCAGGAAGGAAAAAGGGACTGGGGAGAGTTGATGGGGTCTAAGGTAGAACAGAAGAAAAGCAGACCTGGATGGGAAGGGAACATCAGAGGTGAAAGAGGTAGGGAATCATGGTGAAAGAAAACGTCACCACACCCCCCTGCAAGCTCAGCCAAGCCTCCCACAGCTCAACTGAGTGAGAAGCATCAGGAGGCAAAGCCCTAAACCAGCCATCTCAGAAATCCTGGTGACAGCAGCAGCTGCCCTATAAAAAGGGTCCAGCCTTCAGAAAATAATGAGGGCAATAACAAAGTGAAGCAGCTTTAAATATCCATTTCCTCTACAAATATAACCCTGTCTATAACTTTAGCTTTACAAGCAAATATTTACAGGATAGAGAATCTAGAAAAGATAAATGAAACCACTTCTGGGCTGCCTGGGACAGAGAAGAGTTGCTCGGACATGAGCTCCCCTTGCCTGAAGTGAGCAAGGTCCTTGGAAAAGAGTATGGGTCCTGGGACCTTGGAGGCCACATACCTGTCTGAAAGCACAGGCCGTTGCTTGATGTGTGTGACATCTTTTTGCCACGTGCCAGCCCAGAGCTGGTTGTGTACAGGACCTGATTTTCACAGTAGGCTCTTCTAGCAGTCAGGGAAAAGTGAACTGTGAACTCTCAGCTCTGCTTCTGCCAAGAGATATCCCAGGGATGGTCAAGGAGCGGTGGTTCAGCAGCTACAGATCTGTGCTCACCTATAAAAGCCAGGCTTGGCAAATCCACCAGTCACCCATACCAGCAGGTTTCAGTGCAAGAGGGCAAACATCTTGGCCTCACATGTGTTGTACCAGTTAGGAGATTCACTGCCTCCAGCCTGCCACCCTTCCTGGCACCACTTGAGCACATTTTTGAGAGATGCATCGTTGCCAGATAATGCCAATCCCAAGGAATCTCCCCAAACCATGAGCATGTCACAGGGCAAACCTGCTTGTCCTCTTCCCAGTCACCTCCCAGCAGCCGGGAGAGCACTGGACACATGACAGTTGTCGTGTTTCTGAAATAATATCATGCACAATTTGAGATTCATAAAAAAAAGGCAGAGCTTTTTGATCCAATTCAGGAAGGAAAAAAAAAAAAAAACAACAGACGAACAACAAACCCAGACCCATACACTAAATCCTCCAAGGTTTTTGGGGCACTGAAATTCAGGCTCAGAGAAACTTTCCAGGAGAGAGGAATTCCCCCTGTGTCCCTCCTCTGCACTCACCACTCATTATCCTCAGCATGGAAAATTTTCCTAGCATTTTCAGGAGATGCTTTGTGCTGTTCTCAGCTCAAAACACTCTGTGCAGTGAATCCAGATTGGTAGGCAGGGGTAACAGGAGGCAGCAAGCAGCAAAATCACCCCACGCAACACACATAGAACATAAAGACACTTACAGCCTCCAAGGGTTTACCACTTTAAGTCCAGACCTTGCAAGCTTCTCCTGAGCTTTACTGGTCAAGTTTTATTGAATTTGGCAGTGCAAGGAATTAAGACCACGCGTGAGTCAAGGCAGGATGAGGGCCATGGTGTGCAAGAGGCACACACACGGAGGCAGCTCAGGAGTGCTGCAGGACACAGTGCGCATCCACTCACCTGCCTGCATCGTGTCGGAGCAGATCAAACACAAAAACCCGCAAGCAGGTTCTTCTCCTCAAACACTGTCATGGTTATTCCAGAAACAAAGGACGATTACAAGGGAAGAAGCCTTCCTCTGCCCCGGGGGAAATCAGATTGCTGCTTTCATGTTTGGGCTGCGTTGCTACCCACATGCTGGGAGCCTTCGTGGCAGTGGCATGGGACTGGTGCCTCTGCCCACAGCACGACCCGGGGCTTGGACAAGTCCCCAGTCCTCTCGTAGGACCTGAGGTGCAGCAGGAGGACTTACAGGGGCTTGATAGCAAGATCACACAGGGACACACACAGAGGTCTGGGTCAGACTGGGATAAAGGCAACCCTCTGCCATTGTTAGAGAGATGAGGCTGGGGAAGGGACTGGAGGGAAAGTCTTATGAGGAGAGGCTGAGGGAGCTGGGGTTGTTCAGCCTGGAGA
>JANIJG010007246.1:16089-60827 GCA_024611175.1 Megaceryle torquata
AAATTCTTAATAAACGTGCTGGATCTACCCTCCCCCCTCCCCGCCACCCCCCCCCCCCCCCCCCCCCAAGAATGTAGTCTTTGTATCAAACCAGAGATGTACAGGTCAAACTCGGAGATGAACTTCAGAAAAAGAAAAGGAAAATTTCAGACCTGATTTTTTTAAATTTTTTCCTAGTCATTTCTGAAACAGAGCACTTTTCACTTCAGAAATGAGCCAGCATGCACAACAAGAAGCAAAATGATATGACCGCAAACAAATGAAAAGGATTTTCATGGTTTGTTTCTTCCTCAGGGGGTGTGTGTGAGGGGAAAGGGATCACTGTCAGTCTCCCAGAGACATATTTTTAACTGTTCTGCTTCAGACACCACACTGAAAAACAATTATTCAGAGAGCTGTAATTGCAGCTTTGAAATACCTTTCTCTTCCTTTGCACAGTAACATCCTGGGCAGCGAGTTCTGTTTCTCTGCTGCCTTGCCAAGGGTTCTACCCCCACCCAGAGATCATCACAAACCTATTTCCCAACAGCTCGACACACAGACGAGTTCATGTGAGACCATACATGCGCATATCAGCTCTTCAGGATGGAAGGAAGAACAAGAAATAATGAATCCCCTTGCACTCACTAAGTCCAAACAAATAGACTGAAGTAGGAACCTGATTTGCATTGGTTTGATTGAAGACATAATTTGCTGCTGAATAAATGTGGTTGCATCCAAATCAAACCTTTAGCTCCTCAGACATTATAACTCTTTCCTTTCTTCCCCCAGGGTTTGCCAACCTCTAAGGCTGACCAAGGATGATGCATTACAAGAAGGAATAGCCTTAAATAAGAGAAGGGTAAGTTTAGAATAGATAAAAGGAAAGACTTCCCATAAGGAAGATGATGTTTAAAAAGACCTCCAAGACAAGGTGCCATAGCTAGGGATGATGGTGGCCAGCCCAGCCCCATGTCTGACAGAGCTTCACCTCAGGATTACATCATCACTAGGATGGGCCTCTGACACAAACCTGGGCTGAAATTTAATGCTATTAAAATCAGGAAGTATTTTTCAGAGCTTTCAGAAGCTAAGGGCCTTGGCCCTGCTGTCTCTCCCTCAGTAACCCTGGTGAGATTCAAACCTATCCTCATGTCTCACTGGCTCATCACAAATACCATCCAGCTGGAATTCGCACTTAAATGGCTTCCTCTGGCTATGGCTGACTGGGTGAACCTGCTCCCCACCAGACACCTGCTACGTGCTGAGCTCCCTCACTTGTTTTCTTTCCTTACAGTACCGGATTTCTGAGATCCCTCCAAGGTCTCTCTTGATTGCAGGCAGCCTTGGTCACACAGCAGCAGCTATCAGAGCAGTGAGGATCCCATCAGCTTCTTGGGCAAGGAGCAAAGGGGAACCAGTGACCAGCAAGGACAGCAGCAGAGGAGGACATATTCCCCATCCTCACTAGCCACATCCCAAGAAATGCCATGGTCCTTCCCCTCTGCCTTCCCTCCCCCCCCCCCATCTATAGTGCAGCTGCATCCAGCTGTCAGGCAGCATATTGCTGAGTAGAGAAGACACAAGCCAGTGAAAAAGAAAGGAGAATAACTGCCACAGAGATAAAAAATCGTGCATTGTAGCTAGGGAGGAAGTTACTCACACGGTAGCAAGCAGCTCTTTGCTATTCCCTTTGTCTGAAGCCCTGAGGCCTCACAGCCGTGCCCTGAGCATACAGCAGAGACGTGCACCTCCTGGGCATGAATCTGGCCTCTGCACAAGCTTCACAGCTCCAACTGCAGCTTCCCAGTGCAGAGCATTCCTGGGAAGAGCAAGGATGCTTACAGCCTCAATTTATGTGAGGGAAATCCATCACAAGGCATAAAAGCCTTTCATTCTGCACAATTTGTTGCAGGAGTTATAAAGTAAAGTTCTGGGAAGCCAATTGTCAGGCCAGGAGCACTGCAGATTGGCAAAGTGGAGAAGTCTGCCACTCCAAAAGGGACAAGAGCTTCCTAATATAAATATTTATTGGGCAGATGAGGCTGCAAATAGCACATTGGCTCCCAAGCTGGGCATGGCAGAGAGAAGGTGGTGAAGGTAGGCAGCCTCGTTCCTGGATGCTGTTTGTAACCTGGAGTCATCACTCAGAAGCAAGGACCATGGTGCAGGCAAAGCCAAGGCCAGACAAAGGGAAAGAGGGAGAGATTGATTATCCCATAAATCAATTGCTGAGCACTGATTACAAAATAAACCACCAGGGCAAAGGTCAAGTACTTTATTATATCACCCAGCCCACAAGATTTATCTACCATTTGGGCCATCGGTCCCTCTTGCCATCTATTACAGGGAGCTGCAGCTCTTCCTTCCCAGCTTCAGGCATGGCTTCTGCCCACAGACACAACCAGGCACAGCCCTGCAGGCAGCAGCACAAGGCTGAGAGAAAAGATCCAGCAGTCAGGACTGGGCAGGTCCAGATATCGATCCTGCAGGACCAACACAGCCACACCTACGATGCTAGGAAAGGAGACAGCCAGGCCCTGCTGCAGACACCCGAGGTGGGTGAGGGTGGCCAGCAAGTCCTCCAGGAGGCTGCCTGAAATCAAATCACATCTCCACAGTGGGAGAGACCAGAGGAACATGGTCTTCTCTGCAAAGAGCCACCAGGCCTGGCTGGGGTGTACCATGCAGAGACTCCCACAGCAGGTCAGCCTCTAGGTACACTTCCCTTGCTTTCTGGCCTCCAGGAAAGACTGAACCCTTCAAGAGGATCAGCAACTTCCTGGCAGGGGAGCAGGGCCTCCCTCCAAACAAGATCTGCTCCCAGCCAAGCTTTACCCTCTGAGTTCTGTATCCATACAGGGAGAGCTGCAGTAACTGTCTCATAGCACTCGACTGGAATTCAGCCTACAAACCTTTAATTTTTTTTCACCCCTTTCCTTTCTAACTTTAAACACAGGCAGCAATAAGAGGAATTCCTGAGAGTATTGTTCATCTGTTTCCCATAAGCTGACCATAAAAAAAAAATTCAGTCTGTCTCCCAAAATATAAAAACCCTAAAATGGACATTTTTGAATCATTCATATCAAAGGAGAATAACGTCAGAGCTGTAGGATGCCTGTGTACATGTACTCAGAGGGTGACAAAGACATACCATGGGGAGGAGGAGAGGTGCCAGCCTGTGCGCTGTGGGCAGGGTGCCTTCTGCCTGCCTCTGACTGCACAGCCCCTATCTGCCTGCAGCTGGGGGAGGCAAAAGCACGAGATTGGATACTGCTGGGTGGGCTGTGAGTGCAGATAGCTTGGGCTGGGGTTGTTTCCACTTACGGATATTCCCCTTGACCAGGAGGCTGCCACCCACCCCCGTGACACAATGGTACTCTGCCAAAATGGTTGCTACAGTTGGCGCTTGCCTGGGAGTTTATTTTTCTTTCCAGAAGCGCTGAGTGTTTCGACTCCTCCTTTAGTCCATCTGCCAGCAGAGAGTGAAGGCTCCAGCTCAGCCACAAGCCACACAGGACACCACGATGAAGAGGGGCACCACCCCCAGGACAGGTGAGGTGAGGCAATACACTTCAACCCTGATGTGAGTCAGTGCTATCACTAGAAAAGCCTCAGTGACTTACCCTGACCAGGGATACCGTCCCCACAGAGCCCTCCTGCCCTAAGGTAGGATTCAGACATCTTTTGTAGGGCAGCTCATGACCCTGGCAATCCCTACTCTACCCTTACTAATGCCACCCTCTCAGTAAGCTCAGCCACCACTTAACCTCATCTCCAACTTGACAACACAAGGCACCCTCATCTCCACGAGGGTAGTGCTCCCACTCTTGTTTCTCTGGATTGTAACAAAAACCTCCCCCATCCTCCAGGACGATTCTATATTCCCCATAGAGTCAGAAAAGCACAAGGACCTGTGGTTGCTCCATTGGTCTCTGCTTCCCCAAGGGAGGCAGCAAGCTCCACAGAAGTCCAGAGAGCACAGAGATGAGTGTCTCTACAATAGCTATGTTGCTCTCAGGAGGTGTTTCCCACTGCACAGGTGGGGTGCTCAGAGCATGGTGCTCATCTCCAGAGCTGGCATGGTCAGCCACAATCACCACCTTGACCTTGGTGGGGAAGGGGTGTGATAGGTAGCCAGCCCCTCCTGCACTCTCACGGGGAACCTGATAGCAACAGCACATTCTAAGCACTGTCTACCTCATTCCTGGAGGTTTTTGCAAATCCCTTGGATTCAACAGTATATTACCTTTAGGGCTTGGCATGTCTGCTCCTCTCCTCCCATAGGGGTTTTGACCTGCACGGACATCTATCACTCCCATCATTTGGCCTAGCTTCTGATGGCAGTAATGAGCTCAGGTCAGCATGAGACAGTTACATTCCCCAGTCCTCCCTTCACTCCTCCTGGCAGATTTAGAAGTTCACATTTAATCTGAAAGAGGGAAGATGGAGAAGAGCCTCACCAGCTGCAGTTTCTGTAAATGTCAGGCTAGGAATGAGATCTTAGCAAGCCTTAATATACTATGCAAATCCTCAGAGCATGACCGTGTGTTGCCAGGGCTTTTTATTCCCCTCCATGGTAATCAGAGAGACAAGGATTAAAAAAAAGGGAGTTGCCACAAAACTAGCTGGTCCTTCTGTTTTACTCGCCCCTGTTTAAAGACAACAGCTGGACACCCAGGCCAAAGGATGTGCAAAGATGCACGGGCAGAAGCGGGTGCTCTCCTACAGGTTGCCAGCCAAAGACTTTTGCCTGCATCTTCCTACTTCGGAGTGTATTTGGTGTATGTGCAAGGGGATGAGGCACATGTGCCCACTTCTGGTTGCATCAGCAAACAGCCAGGGACTTGGCATGTGTGTAGCTGAACATGAGACTGTGCTCTGTGGAGAGGGGAGGCAGTAGAAGCATAGCATGGTGTCCAGGCATGCAGCTTTGCACTCCTCTTTCTACAACTGAAGGTTTACATCACCTTTTCCCCCCCCGCCTTTACTTTTTTGTTGTTGTTGTTATGCACCAGAAAAGCTCCATCACTTTCCTCTCCTGTAATGATGTTGACCTGATTAAAATTTTTATTGGATTTTACAAAATAATTTCATATAGACTGTTCCCTGGAGCCCTGCAGGGTGGAAGGAAGACAGGGAAGAGAGAAAGAGAAAGAGTATATTAAGAATGAGGTGGAGGAAGGAAAATATTTTATTTTACTCAAATGATTTTTCCTGAATGAATAATAGATTAGAAATCTCACTTTTTAAATTTTATTTTAAATAACACTCTTACAAGTGCCCCTGAAACATGCAGACAAAAAAATGTCATCACATGAGCATTTTGGGCCTATTTCAGTTAAAGCTTTGCTTTCCTACTGCAGCTCCCAATTCTTTTCTCTACCTCTCAGCAGTCAGCAAGCCAGGGCTGCTGAAGTCTGGGAGATGGGCAGGAGCACAAAGTCATCCTGGCCCTCCACAGCACTTCCATCAGTCAGCCAAAAACACCCTCTGCAATCTGACTCCTGTTTTAACTCTATGCTTTAACACAAGACCAAACTATCTGCAGGCACCACATTGTCCTCTCCTGCAGGGACTATAAGTCAGGTTTGGTCCCAGGGACTCCTAAGAGCATCTCCTTAGCAAGGACACTAAGACAGGCCACAAGCAGCAGGTTGTCTGGGTCCACTCTTGGCTCCTCTCCCTGTCCCAAGCCTTGTCCAGGGACAGCTTGATGAGCCCGATGAGCCCCATGGAAGCTCATTGAGCAGGGCAGATCTCTAAGAAACTTGAGGCAGACGAAACAAGCAGCAAAAAGAACATTCAAAAGTTGCAATTGTCTTGCTATTTCAGCATTTTGGTTTTTACCATGTTCTCTCCTCAACAAGGCAATGTCCTAAAAGTACTGTTTCAGGCATAGAAATCCCCCTGTTGCTTTGCTCCAGTCCCTAGAAGGAAGTCAAGTCTTTGCTAGCTTGAGGAATGTCATGGGAATGATCAAGTTACCCAATTTCATATATTTAAAATTAGATTACAACCCTCTGGCCCAAGGATTAGCTGCTGCCCTTCCAGAGGAAGGCAGCCACTCCTGCAATGGCCAGCTTTTCACCCCAGGTCCCAGTGCAATAATAAAATAAATAAATAAATGGCTTCTCAGGGAGCTCAACATTTGCTTCAGATGTCCTTTCACAAGCACCCCTCCCAGGGCTGGCTTGTTTTGAAACTTAGTTTCCCTGGCGGCTGCTTATGAAATAAATATTTCAGTGCTGCATAGATGCCTCACCAGAACCCCCCCCAAGGGGCAATACATCTCTGAGCCAAAACTGATGCCAGTTGAGTCTCAGGTGACAGCAACTGCAGTCGAGTGAAATTGAGGTGAGGAATAAAGCATATTACTCTGTGGATACTGTTCATGGCCAGCAGCAGATTGCCCACAAGTTTCTTGTTTTCTAGGTGGGTCTCAAAGTCACACTGCTGGAGGTATTAAGGTTGTCTGAGTAACCTTTAGTATGTGTTTTGGAATGAGTTTGTGGAGTAAGGGTTGAATTCTTTTCCAGCATCATGTTCTCTAATAAATGCTGTTTGACATTTCCCCACAGGTTCTCGTTTTCTTCCTGCAGTGAGTGTTCAGACAAGCTCCAGGTCAGACCAGGCTGCTGAGCTGGGAGAGGATTGCAGCCCCCAAATCCTGCATTCCTACCACTCACCTGGGTGGGACAGGACTGCTGTTTGACACCACATTCACCATATCCATTCTATTGTTACAGGGAGAGGTGGAAAAGTGTCATCTCACCTCAAAACACAGGCAAGCCACCCCCAGCAGTACTGAGTACCTGGGATTTTGGAGGGCTCCACACTCTGCCCTCAGAGCACCATCCCCCCTGCTCCTGCCATCACCTGCCGCAGCACTGTCCTAAAGGCATCCATCTGTGTGATTTCAGGCTGCATCTGTCACCCAGCACATCTTCATCTTGACTTTCACCACTCCCTGATACTCCATGCCCACCTGAAACCCTCCCAGGTGAGAGCTGAAGGCAGCAGGTGGGGCTAACCCCAGACCATACAGGCTCTGTGCAGACTGGACCCAACCTGGAGACCAGCAGAGCAGAGACCTGGCAGCACAGAGCAGTACCTTGCAGCAGAAAGGGATTTGCAGTGTAGTGAATAGCTAGCTGATAAATACTACAGCAAGAAAGTCCAAGTCCTGGAGAAATATGGCTCATGGTGTTAAACTGTGCCAATGGTCCAAGAAATGGAGGACACCTACAGCTGCTATTACCTCAGTCCACACCCAGCCCAGAACAGTCATTTGTTTCTGACTGACTCTTATGTCAAGTTAAAGACAGCAGCAAAGCAGAATATAAAGCCTCCCCAAGAGTCTACATGTAGTGATTCACCACACAGCCTGGCTGGAGCAAGACACAAAATGGCAGCTGCTCCTGCAGGTGGGCAAAGCCAGCTCCTGCCTTCAGGAGCAGAGCACCATGGCTCCTGCTGCCCCCACCACCACCACCTCAGCCCAGGCACAAGAGGTGGACCAGAAATCGGGGACACTCGTTTCTACTGTGATGGGCTAAAAGAACAACCCACAGGCTCTAACCAAACCAAAAATCTTTCTGGAACTCAGGCATTAATCTTTAGAAAGAATAACGACTCCCTCTACGTATGTGCATTTTACTCGTCCTGATTTGTGAGCGGATACAATGCAGACACAGCCCCTCTGTGATGGGCAATGGGCTCCTACATAACACAGAGCTCTAGCAATCTCATCCATGATCTGCAGGCACACTTCCAGACCTCACAGCTTCATCTCCTCCCATAGGAGCTGCTGGGAAGCCTCCAGGCTTTGCAGCTTGCATCCATGTATCAGCAGCCCTCCAACCAGGCTCCCTGGAATGCCTGTCTCACAAACAATGGCAACCACCAGCTCATGGGCCACTCACTTGGCTTCTTTCTTGTCCCTAAATCACACACACAGATGTGTTTAAAAGCACCTAACCTCACATCTCCCTGTGAGCAGGGGCTGGAGCCATCACAGGCATGTTATGTAGGGGCAAATGGGAGAGGCATGAATTTGGGAACCCTTGATCTGCTCCCAGACCAGTAGGAAGGGACAGGTCAACATCAGCTCCAACTAACCCCTGCCATCAAAAGCCATCTTTTACAGGCAGGGATTTGGCAGCCAGCATGTAAAGGGAACCTGTAGTCCACACTAGAGAACACCACCAACAGTGGCACCTCTTGGCCTTCACAAAAGCAGTGAAGCATTAACTGGGTCCCTCACCATGCAGGAAGTTTGTGCTGTTGCTGGTTTACCCTGGATAACAAGGGCTTTAAACTCCAGGTTTGTCAATTTAGCACCTTGCCAGAACTAGGACTCATTTTTAGTATTAAAAAAATGCATATTTATCAAGACTAGCCAGGCAGCAGGGAGGGGGAAACAGCTGGCAGCAGTCTCCCTCTCCCCATCTGAGATGGGCTCGCCTCTTTGCGGTTTAAACAGCTCTCCAGCTCTCATCCTTATAATTACAATGAAAAAACCTCACACTCGGCCATAGCACCTCGCAGCCAAGATGCCAATGTGTTTCTACATAAAAGCCTTATTGCAAAAACCCTAACATTTTTCAGAGTATCTGCTTTATTCCCATCCTCCCTTACATCATTGTATTCACATGGCATTCAATTATTTACAAGCATATAAAACACTCCGGCCTGGATCCTCAACTAGTATTAGTCAGCGAAGTGCCAACTAAATCAACAGAGCTACAAAGATTTGCTCCAGAGAAGGATCTGTCCTGCTGTCCCTGAAGACCCCTTCTTCCCTCCACAGTACACATTGAAAGGGAGAGGATAAAAACAAGGGGTTTTTTTTCATTCCTCAAGTTTGCCAGACACACACAAGCACGCTAATACCCATAGAGACCTGCTCCCCACCGCTGACCTACTTTTCATTCATGTGCCTGCAACACACTTGTCTCCCATGGCAGCCCCAGGTATTGCTGGAAGCAGGCATCCACACCTTGCCCAGAGCCCTGTGGCAAGACCAGCAGCTCTGTACACGAGGCAGGCCCCTGGGTACTAGGATAACATTCTTGACTTCAATAACAGATAAGACTTTCAGATTACTCAACTATTACTGGTGCTTCCTTGGAGCTGGCACAGCATCATGTGTCTCCAGTCTGTTCCTTCAGGGCTTTTTCTCCATCCTTCGGAAGTGGCAGCACTTCCAAGGAGGTCCAAAGGGAGACAGCTTCCCCTAGCTGGTGAGGGCAGAGGGCTAACACACAAGATGGTCTCCTTTAGCGAGGGATGATATTTCTAGCTTTCCAGTCTCCACCATTTTAACTCAACCAGACCAACAGAGCCCCAGGACATAGATCACAGATCAGAGAGGCCAATATATTGATTGGGATAGGCATGGGACTATCACCAATCACTTCGTGATTTTATTTAATTTTTTTTTTTTAGGATGGAAGAATCTCCCTAGACAGCCCTAAATGCACCACAAGCCTAGGGCCAGTACAACCAGTCTTTCCATAAGCCTCTTTATCAGGACTTCAAAAATCACACAAAAAGCAGAAAGTGAATTCTGGAATAATTTTATTTGCACCTTCTCTCAGAATCTGAAAGTGAAGAGCTCATAAAAACACATTATGAATGTAAAGAACAGGTCTGTTCCCCTGAGAGCATTTTCACACACAGACTGGAGAATCATGTGTGAAACCCTGGGCCACCAGGAATCTCAGCTAGAAGAGGAGTTTGAATTTACTATTATTACCATCACCAGTTCATAAACTGAGGCCACTTCATTCAAAACCAGAAGGCCAAGGAAGTGCAGGAGACAGACACCAGGATAGGTCTTACTTCACTGAAGCCAGCTTACTCATCCCTTATGTACCACAGCAAAGAGATGTCACACGGCCTTCACCATGACTGGAATCATAATATCCATGATTCACATGGAAGACTTTTTATACAAAGCACCAAGATAAAAATAAAATTAAGGGGAAAAAAACCCAAGAAACTTGCTTCACCCCCTACAAGATGGATAAACCAAGATGAACACAAACAGCTCAACTTGACCCAAATATTTTCTCGTTGCTGAGTAACCCTGCAAAAAAATGTTATCTCACTAGCATCTGTGGAGATTAGATGGAAGGGAATTTTAAACAAACATTCATTGTCCCTTGTTTTAGGAATTTCAGCCTGGACATGAACTCCAGGGAGTGATGTTCTTGCAGCACCCCTGACCGCTTTCAGTGGGGAACAAACAGGGCAGGAAGCATCTGTAACATCTCCAACACATTAACGTGCTGTTGACATGAAGGTTTACATTAAACTGTTTGGGTTTACAGCTTTTCAATTGCTTCTAAGTGAAGGATGTGGCTACTCTGCAAAGGCTACAAGCCAGAAATACACACTCAGGCCATGATTACAGCAGGAGGTGGGAGGAAGGGTAGTCACAGCAGATGGCTTCAAGCCGTTTTGGGTGGCAGTAGGCACCCACTGAGGGACTCAGACTTGACAACCCACACTGGTTGCTATAGGTTGCAACAGCAGCTCAGCATCACACAGGACCCAGTTTATAGTGTATTTCATGGCTGCAAGTACCACACTACCCTCCTACTGCTCCCCATTACCACAACCACCTTTCTGCCAAGCATCTTCTAGCACCTTACTATCATATTTACTGATTTTTTTTTCCATGTTTTTGTAGGTGGAGGGAGATCTGATAGATCAGGTGAGGGATTCAGGCATGAGGCTTTAGTCTCATTTGTGCTCTGGAGGTCAGGTCTGCTTGCTCCTTCACTCCCTCCCCACAGATAAGCGCTATCTCAACAACACACAGATGCTTTTAGAGATCACCTTGGCCCCTGCTAAGCTGTGCGGCATTTCTGCTGTGAGTGACCTGGAAATGGAAGCACACAGCAAGCAAGGCTGTGCCTGTGACACCAGGAGCTTGCAATAGGTAGGATGGGGAGATTACAGCTCTGCAAATGGCAGCCCTACCAGCAACAGCAGATTTCCTTGTTGAACTTCTCCTGAAGTAACTCAGGGAAGTCAGAGTAGGGGGAAAGAAAGGCCTAGAGGTGGCAGAGGAAATCAGCCTTCCATCAGCTCAGAGGGAGGGGATGCCAGTGGTACCTGGCAACAGGCTGCAGTGAAAAGATGCTCAGGAAGGGTGGAACAAAGGTACAGCATCACTGGGCTGGCACGTGCTTTCATTACCCAGCAGCAGGCATGTAATCCCAGTGCTGTGGTGTGATGGCAGGGCAACAGTGAAGCCCAGCAAGCCCTGAAGATGGGGAGGCTCTCACCTCTGCAGGACTCCTTAGGAAATACAGCAAGCCTGCTCAAAATATTAGTCTCAATCACAGACAGCTTCGTGGACTTGACCTTCTGCCCCATGTGAGAGTAAGGAATGAGAGGTCAGTTCCCAGCCACTGGAAGGAACAGGTTACCCTGAACCACTGGATGAACCCACATCCCAGCTGGGTCCGGCCAACTGCCAAACTAAAGACTAAGGCAATTTACTCCATAAGGGTCCTTAAATCATCCACTCAGTGTGAGTATCACACTCCCACCAAGGCTCTGAGGGAGGACAGTCATCCTCACTTGTGCTAGGCAACTGCAGTTGCATCTCAGATTCATGGAGAATCTGGGATATTTTTAACATTTTGAAATAAACAGCCACTCAGTGTCGGTTATTTTAACTCAGTACAGAGTCCGTACACTCAGACGGTCCCACTGCACGTACATTTGCTGGTGCCCTACCCCTCCCTCCACAGCAGCTGCTGGCACTGTTGTGTTTTGCCTCCCATCTCACAGCAGTTGTGTTTTAACCCTCAAGTGATGCATATCCTCAACATGCACCACAGGCACAGCCAGGGAGCTTCCTGGAGGAAGCTATTACAGAAATTGAGCTCGCCCAAACAATTAATTACAAAAGCTGAGATACATCTCAAAGCTCCATTTTTATTCTCTACTACACCTAGGACCTGCAGCAGACTAAAACACATCAGTAGGAGAAAACTTCACTCTTCAGTTTCTGCCTGAGCCCCCTCCAGAGCTGACAGCTTTACCAAGTCAGCCCAGAAGCTCCAGTTCACTAAGGAGGTCAACATAGCCCAGCTGTCTTATTTACATTGGATCAACCAGTCCCATAAAGGAAGTGTCACTGGTTATACCAGGGCAAACCTAGAAGCCTAGACAAGATTTTGGCCCCACAGCAGCATTTTCAGTACTGGAAAGCAGAGACTTCTGTCTGATCACAGCCTGCTAAAAGGCTTTGCTCTTCCTGCCCTAGCTGGCAGGTAACACATCACGGGCAACTCCATAATCCCTCCAGCAAAGCAGATCTCAGCTGTAACTTAATCTGAACTTCTACTTCATCTCTAGCAGCCAGCTCGAGTGAAAATGAAAAGGAACTGATAAAGGAAAACCCACAAAGTGAAGCAGGTGGTGAGGGGGCCAGAGGCAGAGTGTGACTGGGAATAGCAATGTCACCACAAATCTATCAGTGCAAACATCAATTGCTTTTTAATTATTCCAGTGCTTTCTTTCCCTAGTGACTGGTAATTGAAGAATTCCTGCCCGCTGTCTGGCAGATGAGGAGAGGAAAACCGAGAGCATGTCATCAGACCAAGCTGAGGAACCCAGCATCCAAAGGCCTGGTTTACACCACAGTGGACAGCAGGAAGCTTCAGTGATCCTGAAGCTGACGACATTTCTTTTGAGTACTGTTGCAGTACTGGGACACCCCAGCCATCTCAGGGGGAATCTGAACCACCAGTATCACCTATGTGGAGACTATAAAGGTCAGTACCTTGAGTTTCCACCTGACTCAAGAGCACCTTCTCCTCTGTCCTTCTGGCCCCATAGCCTTAGATCCAGTCACTTCCAGCTCTCTGAGAAGGTCCCCACTGCCTCTCACCACCCTTATGAAAAAGCTGAATTCGTGCATCTCTATGCCCCTCTGACCTGGAGAAGTCCCGCTTGGTAAAGCATAGCCCTGTGATAGTATGGCACAGCCACCACCAGGCACCACTCATCAGCTGTGATGAGTGCTATCTGCAAATGTCCCCATCATCTCCAACTTCTCCCCACAATAGTCCTGAGCCAGCACCAGGCATTGGGTTCTGACCCTCAAGCCTTCAGCAGATGCCCTCCATGGGAATCTCACCCAGCACCACAAGTACGATCCCATAGCAGCCACAGAACAGCCAGTAAATAACCAGTCTTAGCTAAACCTTCCTCCAAGTGGGCAGGAACTGGTGCTGCTATTTTTGCCAGCATTGTCATCCCAGGGCCAGAAAGTGACTCCTCTTTGGTGGGAACTCAGAAGAGAGCGACTAGGGAAATGGGATCTCATCCTTCCTTTCCCTGGCCAAACCTCTTAATGCAAGAAAGGCAAAAAGAAGTATTATCCTTCTTAACAGAAGAGAAAAGAATTTGCACTACAGAAGCACAAGCAAGCTCATCCTCCACTCAGCGCAGCTGGTCAACACCCCAAAGCCTGCAGCAGCACCACATCCATGGCCACTGTGCCACAGAGCCACTAGGGTGGGGCTAAACACGATGGAGGGCAGCCAGCCACCCCACTACCACTTCCATGCTAGGGAGCAACAAGCAATTTGGGGTCCAGCAGAGAGACTCTTCAGTGGCAACAGCCAACACCACAATATACAGACTGCAGATAGGAAGCTCTTCAAAAGCTCTGCTCTATTCCCTGAGGACCCAATTCCAAGCCCTTCAAAAATCAATAAGATAACAAGGAGATGAGTTGCAGCCAATATGGATTTGTCAAGAACAAATCACATCAAGCCAATCTATCTTCCTCCCGTAACAGCGTAACAGGCTTTCGGCAGAGAGCATTAGCTGTCAAGCATCAAAGCTTTAAGTGAGGCTTTTGACACAGTCTTGTGCCACTCCCATAAGCAAGGGGAATATGGCCTGGGCCCTCTTGTTCCTGACCCTATGACAATAGTGCCTAGGCTCCAAGACAGACTAGTAGCATGTGGCATTCAGCAGCCGTGTGCTCAGGGCATCCCTTCCCAAGCAGCTTGCGAATGGCATCAATATCAAGCTCAAAGGGCCCTGAACAGGATCAGAAAACATGAATTCCCACTCCCAGGCTGCTCTTTATCTACTGCATCACTGTCACCTCATTGCAACTGGCACATTCACCATCTCTTCTGAGAAGTGCTTTCAGCAGGTAAGGTGTTCCTCTGCCAGCAGCACATCATGTTAATGATGACAGCCAAGCACACACTAGATCTGACTGCTGTGTGCACCATACATGTTTCATAAAGTTGTCCCAACTACTTTCTCAAGCTCTCCCCACAAGCAGTTGCACCTGATCCTGCTGTCAAATGATCTTCCTCTTCCCCTGCTACATCTCACACCCTTTGAACCTAGTCTCTGCCAGACAAGGACTTCCCATTGCCAGCTGAGTCAACCACTGGAAGCAAACCATGCACAAATACCCTGCAAAAATAATGAGCCAGCATGCCCAGAAGTGGCACTTGTCATGGAAAGCCATGGCCAACCCTCTGCAATGAGCTACATTCCTAGTCTGCAGGGAAGAGACACTCGCAGCCATTCTCCCCTCTGACCATGCATTTGGTTTATCTTAGTGTGAGCTGGTAGGGAACCAGATGTTGCAGCCCTGGGAACTCTGATCTTCCAGGTAAGTTCATTCATTGACAGAATAAGAAAGTAGAGTTTCCAAATAAGTGACATTTCTTTTCCTTAAAAGAGCTGCTTTTGTCAGCCAATTACAGGGAAGATCACGAAGCAGCAATGAATTGATTTGGCTCCTATGAAGGTGACTAATGGGAACACGGTCCAACAGCTAAGACAGAGGACTAGATGGCAGTGCTCCCCCCCAACAGCTGCCTTTGTAAGAAGATATTTCCCTTGCATCTAATGAGGGAATTCTCGTGCCACGCTCCCTGTGTGTACATCTCCTGGGGTTGAATACAGTATATTTTTGCCATGGGCTTGAAGAACACAGAATAGGAAGCAAATGCTTGAAATGAAAGCAGGAGAACCAGCATTGCACTTCAGGTTCTGAAGCACTCTGTCAGCTGCTGTGGATGTGAGCGATGGGTATTGACAAGGCAGATTACACAGAGCATCACCCAGAGCATGGGCTTTTAGCACCCTGTAGAGCACAACTGAATGCAGCCTTATCCGTCCAGAATAGTCTGGAAATAAAGCGTTACAGCAGAAATTATAGCGAGATTCAGGGTCAGCCCAGGGCGGGTCTCTTGATGGCAATGGGCAAAACAATCTATGTGTCAGGAACTTGACCAAATTTAAAGAAAGGTCACAGGAAGAGCCAAAGCAGAAGATGAACTGTCTTGTATTTATTAGCCACCACAAAAGACAGGAGCAAGATCAAGCCATAAAAGCAAGGCATTAGCACCTCTATGACCAGCATAAATCCATGAGGATCTGCCATCTCTCACCAGTACTTAGTGTGGTTTTACTCCTGAAGGATGGGCTATGTACCTACATCTGTATGCACTGCTCTAGAATAAAAGCCTCACAGCATCTGATAGGTGAGGCTCTGCAGCCTGCCATTGCACTTCGTCCTCCACAAGAGCTTGGGCATCATTACTGCAGCTTCACACTGCTGAAAAGCTGGAGAAGTTTAAAACAGGGTTGTCGTTTCTTCTGTCATTTGCATGGATGCTAATGACACCCAATGCCACAAGAACATCCAAGAACTTAAACAAGATCAGCCCACAGCAAAGGGACCACACTGGGAGCTGAATGGCAGTTACAGGCTATGCAAATGCACCTCAAAACTTGCACTGAGTACAGGAAGCCAGGGGCTAGTGGTGTTACTGGTACAGTCAGTTCAGTTTTCTTATACTTACTTGCATCCCTTGCAACCTTTAAGCTACCATGTGGGAGCACCCATGACCCCCACAGTTAATGCCAGGATCTCAGCTCACCCCAGCTTGAGAACAGTGCCACAGCCATTCATGCCTTCTGTCACCACTCTGCTAGAGCAGAGCAATATGACAGCCCTGCAGCATGCAAGAAGCTCTAGTTGTAATATGCTCTGCATCCCTGAGTGCTCTGTAATCCTGTTACTACAACCATACCAGCCTGGTCCACTGCCCCACCACTCACAATGCAGACAACCAGGAGAAATCAAGGCCTTAGCTTTCAGGTCCCTGCAGCCTCACCAGCAGAGCTGCCTTCCAGGATGGAGTCCTGGCCATGGTACATTTGATCACTGCAGAACACAGCCTCACAAGGGCTGGTCCCATCCACAGCAGACAACCTTCTCAGCCCCTGCTGAGCCGTCCAGGGAGCGCAGGTTATCATAAACATTCCCTGCTGCCAACTGTGTTTCTTTGGGCTACCTGGTCTGACAGAAATACACCATGACACATGTAGTTAAAGGAAATAGCCTAGACCATGACTTTCCACTGCAGACACTTAACCCCTGGGATGACACTGAAACATCCAGACCCTGATAGATGCAGGCACATTCACAGTAACGCATGACTCAAAGATGCTCAGCTATACACCCTCAGAGCACAGAAAGCTCTGTCTACAGCCTACACCAACACTGGAGAGCTTATCAACTCTGTTCAGCCATATCAGGTTAGCGTGGAAGTTGTCTGGTGCCTTTAAAACTGGACTGGAACAGTTTATTTGGAACAGGATGGATATTACAGACTTGAATGAGAGGTAGGCTCTCCAGTGACTATCGTGGCATAAAGTGACAGAGAAAGAGATGGTCCTTGGGCCTCTGCTGAGCTCATACAATTCCTCTATGGCTTAGCTCTCTCATCTGTAAAGACAAGGATAACTTTGCCCAACCCACCAATTTCCTGTTTGCATTGGCTAAAAAGAATAAAGCTCTGCTCCCATGAGGTTCTGATTCACTGTGCTGAAGGTGCCTTATTCTGTTAAGACCAGTTAATGGGAATTCTGGTAAAAAGGAGTCCACCTTGTTTGGATGTGCTGGAAGAGATGGCTTATCAAGAAAGGCAGCCTTGATGCCTCATCTTGCAGATTTCCAGACATGGCTATAGGCTTTTTTTTTTTTTATCTGCCTCTGTTAGTTTTCACCATGAGCTGTGCTGCTTTATTATTGTCTCTCTAAGGTTCCTCCACATGCTCCAAGCACATACCAGACTACCCAAAAGCCAGCCGTTGCAGGCAGAGAGCCATTAGCACTGCAGTGCTGTTATTGCTGCTGCCTGGGCTGGAATTAATGCAGCTCAGACACAGCACAGTGAAAATATTGACTTTCCAGCCAATCAAACCAAATTCCATGAAAGCTACAACTTCAAACTTCAAAAAAAATTCCATCAATGGCTCATAAATATTTGAAAGTGCCAGATTGATTGCATTTGGATTACTGCAGCAGCAGGGGCTGAGGAGATGGACTAGACCACTGTTTAGACCTTGATGTCATGTATCAGCCAGCACTACCAGCACCGCACAGATCTTTGCGGCCTCATACAGAGGATGAGCACTGGTGCCCCAGGGCTATATTATCTATACTGGCACAGCCCTGCTTGCTCCAGAGCACCCAGACTGCAGGTAAGATGTACGACCCCAGCTGCTGGGACCACAAAGAACTGAAGCCTAGCAGCTTGGTGGTTCAATTTTTGACTCCAGAGGGGGAAGGAAGAAAAAACAAACCAACCAACCAAAACACCACCACACCCAAACCCAAACACAACAGAACACCCAACATACATATGCCCACCTCCTTCACCCACTTCCCACCTGCCAACTGGGTTGTTGGTATTCCCAGAACATATCAACCTTCAGCTGGCCTCCTGGGAAGCAAGGAGATGTGTCAGCCAGGCCTTCTCTCCACCCAGCCCAGTTCTCACATCTTCATGCCAGCCAGGAAGGAGTGGTTTATTTTTCCTAACAACTTTTTCAAGGGAAACAAAATCCAGGAAATTATGGTACATGTAACAAGTCAAGATGATCTATTTTTATTTCATCCTACAGCAAAGCTCCAACTTTTCCCACATAAAAGAAAATTAATCTGCTGTTTAATTCCAATTCAGAAGAGCAGGGTGGGGAGAGGGGAACTTTTTGGAAAGAAACACTTAGGATAAATAACTTTGGTTGCATCGCAGACAGTCTGCTGCATAACAGTTGGCTTGCAAAGCCATTTCAGGCTGTCTTTGACCTCCAGGTCTCCAGAGCAACACTGATACACACAAGTACCTAACACAAAATCCTCTTGTGAAATCATATATTCAGCTCTTGAAATCAAGATGAGAAAGAGGTCTACAAATCTTACCCTGAAAAACCAAACTCTCCTTCATTAATAACTGATATAAGGACAGAGCCCAAGATGAACTGGAAGAGCCAAGCCCCTTCAGGGCACAGAAGACAAGTATCAGAAGAGGACCAGGGCAGATGCACAGCACTGCTGAGTCCGATGTCCTACAACTGTGCCTCATACCTCAATGACTTCCACGGCAGGAAGCACAAATGCCGACTGAAGCTCTCCCATGATTTCAGCATTCAGGGTCTCTCCTCCGTAATCCTCTTCTGTAATCCTGTAAGCCAACGTGGCGCAGCTCCGCACCGCAGCCTCTCCCTCGGTGGGGGCACTAATAACTTCCCAGCTCTGCCAAGGCAGGCTGCAGAGATAGCTGGGCAAGCACGCGCTCTGCGCAAGCCTGGTCTCAGCATTAACACAAGCAGTGAGGTTCAGTCTTATCTTGAGAGGCTAGCAGTATTCTGTCAAACATGCCAAGAGACCCAGCTTTCCCAGGAACACTCTGTGTGGGAATGCGTGGGCCCAAAATCCTCAGTTTACTGAGTCGGGTGCTTCTTGTCCACGGTGTGGATGCAGAGCAGAGGTGCAGATGTGCTGATGACAAGCACTGTGCCACACTATGAGGGACAAAAAGATCTTTGAGTGTCTGCTTCTGATCCTTTATGAAGCTCAAGCTCCCAGCTGCTTGACCAGACCCTGATAACAAGGAAAGCCATTAGCTGCCAGCCCTCTCCAGTGTCAAACTTCCACCGAGCTCAGGCTCTAGGCAAAGGGCCTTCCCCTCCCTGGCGTTGCACACAGGGGACAGTGCAACTCAGTAATCAAAACACTGCTTGCACTGGAATCAGAAAATTAAACCACCCATTTCTGAGGCCCTAGGATAGTGATCCTAGGCACAAGACTGGAAAACATTCCTTGCCCATAAGCTTCTGGGAGCAAACCTTGCCATATTTCAGATGTAACAATATCTTTACCAGAACTCTCTCTATAGCACTGCTGATTCCTCCCCAGATGTCTTAAAAAAAAAAGTCTCACCTTCTAGGTATTTAAATAATATTTTCCCTAATCAGGAAAGAGAGAATAATCACTTGAAGTAATTTAGTGAACTAGTTAAGATTCATAAAAACTTCACTTTTATTCGGCAGGAATAACATGTCAGTTTGACCCTCAGAACTGATGTCAGGAGCTTGAGGGCAGGGCTGTATCTCAGCTCTGTGCAGCTGCAGTGCCAGAGCACAGGGTTCTACACCACGTAGGAGAATCATAGATATCACAACAGTCACAAAGCAGCAAACATACAGATACTGCTCTGCCTGGGTTTTCTGCCACAACACTTTGCTGTCTAGGCCTGTGACACTGCCTTGTAAGAATCTGCGTGAGAAGGAAGAGGAGGAGAGGTCCCTGGTAGCACCACATAACTAACACCACCTTGTGTCAAATACCACCTCCCCTCATTCCCAATGCTCTGCCTTTTCCCATTCTCCAGCATTGCCTCCTGCTGCCCTCCCCACCCAGCTCGGCTGCTTCTCCAACTCTGCTGCCTGCACACACATCATTCTTGCCATCATCTGTATCCTCATTCCCATTTCTCATGAAAAATCAAGAGACCAAGGTTGAAACTTGGACTTCAGTTTAAGTAAAAGCCACTGAAAACACCCTGTACTCCAAGTTTGCTCATGTAAATCAATGGCATGCTAGCAGATGTACCAAATATCTCCCAAATATCTTCCTTCAGAGACCATTAAAGGCTCATGACCAAGGTCAGGAGTCAAGTCCATGGCTTTGCTGCTGATATAAAGGAAAATATCTTTGCAGTGACACAGGGCACAGCCTGCCCAGCTAATAGACTCATAGGAACTCCATTCCCAGACCTCATCCATCCCCAATTTATAAATAATAAATTGCCATTTTAAAGCTGCTCTCTAGGAAGAGCATCCTGAGCCTTACCCACCCCTTGGAGAGTGTAAACAGATGAGAAGACTGAAACACAGCGGATTAAAAATCACTGTAACTAAAATCAGCTTCAAAGCCAGAATAAAAACAAAGCACAATGCCAAAATCTTCTTGAAAAAGAAAGGTTTTTAGCAGATAAGGCCTAAAAGGGGCAGACCTGGGACCAGCCCCTCCAGCCACCACGAGGAAGGTCACTCAGTCACCATAGAGATAACACACAGGCACGATACTCTTGTCCCCACTTCTCAACCTCCGTCTCCTCCGAGGCTCCGAAGCAGATGGCAAGCTGCAAGCAAGGGGAAGGAGGGACTGGTGAAATGCTGCATGTAAATAAGACTGCTAAACACTCCTGTTGTGACTCGGCAGCAGCCAGGAAAGGCTGTTAGGGGGCTGCTGCAGGCAAACAGTTAGCCAGAAGTAATGAGCTGGCTACGAGTGACTGATTCCACGTCAAGGTTGGGCGGTATCGATCAGAGATGTACGGCTGCAGTCCTGCCACTTCAGAGAAGATGAAGGCTGATGGATCGCCTGCAAGGCCCACATCACCACAGACAGGCAGGGAGCCCAGCATCCTGAGAGAGACCAGGACAGCACCGTGACTTTGGACAGGAGCCATCCCAAGCATTGAGCTTCTGCCTGTTTCCAGGAGCAAATGAAGATATTCCTTTTGTTGCTGTCCTTATGCCCCCAGGAGCATCTTTTATCACAAATTTCTGGAATCAGAGTAAAGAGATAATGTATTTCTCCCAAGAGACAAAGTTATGCGATTCACACCAGAGCAGCCATAGTCCTGTTGGATCCTACTCCTCACCAACAGCAAAGGGAAGGTGAAGAAGCACATTAACATTGCCGTGATTTCACACAGGAAAGACTGGATCACTGCAACTTACACTGTCTCATCACTACACCAGGCAAGAAGCAAGTTCTTTTTCAGGAGCCTCATCTTGTTTACCAGGCTTGGAGAGTGTCTGTGTTTGGGGTTTTTTTTTCCTTCATCTAAAGAACTTTCTCCCCTTAAAATTCGCTTGCCTTTCTGTGTATCTTCTGGGATTAATCCACTGCTACCAAAAAAAAAAAAAAGGAAATGAGGTAGCTTCTAAGTGCACATCTGGTCCCAAAGCAACCTCAACTGGTCCGTCCACACATATGCAGGGCCAAGCCTTCTGCACAGCTATGCCCAAGCTGAGAGAAGCAGAAACAATGTCCATTTGGATTGGATTATCACAGAGAGACCTTGCAAAGGGCAGCCTAACAGCATGTGAAGTCCGTCCCTCAGAGGAGAGGAGCATCCCCACTCTCATGTTAACTAGCGCACCAGCTCAGTTTGCATGGCCTGGGGGTTCGAGATGAAGGATCTGCCCAGAATCAGTCACGAGACCAGTCATTGGCAGTTATGGATTTCTCTGGGTCTGTGCTCTTCCACCCCTCCCTTATATAGCCTAAAAAGACTACTGATAGTCACAGCTCAAATACTCTATTTAAAGGCTGCCTTGAGGACTAGAAGTTAATTTTAAAGCTAACTGACCTAAGCTCTCTGCTGAACTACCTCAGGAGGAATCTGGAAGGGTGGGGGTACTGCTAATGCATGTCTAGAGAGCATGTGTTTTACCTCCCAGCTCTTATTTCTCATTATTAATGTCAAGGTTTTTTAACAAAAATTTGTCTTGGTCAATTAACTCAGACAGGGATGCTTGTAACATTCCAAATAAAGCTAGCCACATCCTGCGCTCAGAAAGATGAGTGAGCACAGCTCAGGAAACAAGGGAATGACAAGGGCAAGGCATGACTCACATCCACCCCGCTCCCACATCCCAGAGAACAGCCCACCCCACGAGCCTACTGAGGACACCGGCACGCCCAACAGGCTCCTGCTTTCCCTGTAAGAGTTCTGCAAACTGAGGCTAACACCTGCCTGTGGCAGAGAAGATAAAAGGCCTGTTTTGAAGAATATTTGCCCAGTGGATCTATCACAATGAAAGCACACTGCAAGTCACAGAGAAGCTTGTGATAACGCTGCTGCACACTAAAAAATAGAAAGAGGGATCCCTTTTCATAGGAAGGAGCTACATTCATATCAAAATATCTCCTAGTTTGATTTTTAACCAATTCAATCACAGTGCTTTGCAATTTAAGGTACAGTCAGAGGCACCACAGCCACGAGGGGCCAGCCAGCATCTTTGCAGTTAGGTCAGAATTACACTGCAGAAGCTGGGGCTGATACTGACTGGATAACCACTGCTGTTGAATTGGAAGGCAGTGACCAGTTGACACCTAAGAGAGGTGCAGGCAGAGCATGCATTAATCCTCAATTGCCAAATGAGTCCACTTCACAAAAGTTCTTTAGGCTGGCCCCAACTGAAAAACACTGGCTTTGTATTGAAGTACCCAAGTGTTGGTCTAAAGTATGTCATATTCAAGAAAAAGCATTATTCCCAGGGAGATCTAGTCCAAAAAGTAGTGTAAAACAGGTTCGTACATCCCAAACAAACTGTTTTGGCTATCAAAATTTCATCTCAACTGAAAAAACCTTTTACCCAACACAGATCAAACTCTAAGTGTTCACAGAGGCTTTACATTCACATAAATAGAAGTAAGTCATTGTACAAATAGTGAGGAAGGATTTCTGAAAGCCATGATCCAAACTCACTGCTTTTCTTGAGGAACATGTTCACGAGTATATTTTTTGCTACAGGAATCATTATAGCACATGTCATTTCCAACAAGAACACGCACAGGACTCACTAACATCTCAAATCTGAAATGTGGACAGAGCAGGCACAAACAAGTGGGTGCCTTGAGCAAGAATTGCCTCTGGCCTCCCTGCAGGCCTTCCGCAGCCAGTCAACTGCTAATGAAGAGCTAGTAATGACCAGTCTTTGGGGAACAGCCCCCACAGGCAGCGTGGGAAGGACAGACCTCACTGCAGACTGTCACCTGGACTGCCAGATGAAATTAGACAAGGAGAGGGAAGACTCCAGCAAGCACCGAGACCTGTAAGGGATGACGCTTGCATGGAAAAAAGTAGTGTTGGTCAGTATAGTGAGAGCCCAGCCCTGCACTAAATGGTATCTCGCTGCCAACGCGATCTTATTTGCCAGGCAATGGAAGTAAGGACAGTTCCACACGTTCTGGTTTTCGGCCAGAGCTCACCGAAAAACTGGATCTCAGCAGATGTCAGCTCTTGCCAGCCATGAAGTAGAAATCCCAGGGTATAGGCCCAGAGCATACTGCTTTTGGCCATGCAAAGCCTGCAAAAATTTCTTTCACAAGCACCATTTTTCATTTCAGCCCGCACAGCACAGCTCACGCCACGCTTGCACACCTCCGCTGCGCTGCTACAGCTACCGGGAGCTGTGTTTTACAACCAGACCATTTCAGTGATGAAATGTAGAGGGAAGCCTCATAAACAGCTCTATCAGTGTAGCCAAGGGAGCCATGTAGGACCTTCTCAAGCCATCTTCACAACAAAAACACCACAGGCATACATCCCTACTCAAAACACTTTGGAATATGCTCGCTCTTTAAGGGTTACTGACCCCAGCAGTATGTCAGCTGATGAACTGAGGCCTCATTCTGGCTCTGAAGTGCTCACACCTGCACAGACTTGTGTGGAAGCACCATAGCTGGCTTCTTGTGCTTCTCCCTGACACAACACACATCACCCATACTAGTCATTTGCAGCCAGGGCCAGCTCCATGACACTTCCTCCATGCCAAGCAGCAGCCTGCACACAACTCAATTAACAAGCCATACTGGTACAAGGGCATCCCATTATCTGCACCAGAACATATTTATTTTATCTATAGTTTTTCATAAGTGCCAGTTTCTGACCCAGGAGCACGGAAAGATTACTGCTTTGATCTGCAACTCAGACTAGAACTTGAAGCAAAGCAATATGGATTCCTACTAATTCTTGAAACCTTAGCTGGGTGTTCACAGTTCATTTGAAGGAGAAGTGGAAATCACACAGAGCAAAACAGTCACTAAATGACAGCAGCCAGCTCTCCAAATTCACCCAGCCAACACACTCCTCATGGAACTGGGGACACAGCATCACATCCTGCAGACCCCCTGAGTCAGAGGGCAGCAGAGCCATACAGCCGGGCCCTGCCTCTTAGCCAGCACTGGTTTCTGCCTGCTGATGTAAAGCGCTGCAGATCAGAGGTGGGATCAATACCACGCTCCTGCCAAACCAGCACTGCATTGAGGTCACCAATGTGACACAAACTAGAAAGAGAAGTAAAACTGACCACATTGATTTTCATTTTCCAAGTAAAGGCAGCAAGTCAGGAAGAGACTAGCAGCGCCAAAAAGCAAGAAACTGATTCAGAGGGGAATTCTATTTTTAATTATTTTGCATTTAATATCCATGTTCTTGATCCCCTAGAGATTTGAGATTTCTTTGGGCCTGCACGTTCGGGTAAGGCTGTGCATGCATTTAAGCGGCTGTGGGATCTAAGCCCAAGTTGTTACTAAGTACTAGGTAAGCAAATTTGCTTAATAGGATTTTTAATTTGACATTATCCCTTAAAAAAATGTATTTGTTCTCAGCTAAATAGTAATAAATTAGCCTAACAGCAATCATTTATATTTCTTTAGCATCTTGGACGCATCTCAATACATTTCACCAACCACAGCAGTCCAATGAGGCTAAATCAACTGACACATGTAGATCTCACAGGGCCTGATTAGAAGATGGGGTCTTTACAGTAAAAAGCTTGAGTTTTTCCACTAACTCACTGAAAAAAATGTATTTATAATTTTAAGTGGGAGGGGAGAGCACAGGAGCTCTGCTAGAAGAGTAATCTGTTGAAAGGAAGAAATCTTTCAGCAGATTTTTCTACTCTGCCCACCTACCCCCCTCCACCCCCCATCACTCACTGGGAAACGGAGATGCACACAGTAAGCCCAGCCCTTTGAGACACTGACACAGCCTCTCGCACACCTGAGCTTTAGCACACAGGGACTCAGAGCCTGGCTGTTTGCACCAGTGCCACCAGTTAGTTGCCTCCCCCTGGGCTACACCAGATCCTGAGGTGCCCACTCTTCCCAGGGCAGAGATGCAGCAGAGCCCAGGCCTGCCTGTGCCTTTGATGCTGCTTTCAACAGACAAGGCCTAATCCTGGAGAAAGCTCTGCATTTCACAGGGACTACAAACCTTTTATCCTGGGGCTTGTCTGCTTCCCAAAGCTCCCTCCCCAAACCCAGAAGGGTGTCAGCCCCTGAGAAGAAGCTGAAGAGGCAACAGACACTAACCAGGTAGGCATCTCCAACCTGTGGCACTAAAGCCTCTAGGTTTTGGCACCCCTCCTCTGCACCATAACCCGCAGCATGTATCACAACTCATTTCACCCCCAACATGGCCCTGAAGCAGCAGAATTGCAAGGGCATGGAGGAGAAAGCACAGCAGTGCCCAAGGGGGCAGAAAGGCCTCTCCAGGGTGATGCAGGGAAAACACGCTACCTCTCCCTGAAACAGCCACATCCCAGTCACATTGCCCTCCTCTCTCCAAGCTGTTCATTTGAGTGTAGCTGGATAGTAATGAAGCACTTGGTGGAAATAGATTTTTTGTTCCGCCTGGCCATGGGCTGCTGGAGACAGGGGTCATTAGCTATGCATCGCTAGCAGGCAGCATTCCCTCATTAGCAGGCCTCTCGTCTACTCCAGCCACCTACATTATTGGTTCAAAAGAGTGTGCCCAGCCATTATTGCCCTCACTTAAACTCAGCCTAATTGGCTTAGGCGAAATACAGGTTAAGAGCATGAACAGCTCCTGCAGCTAACATGGTTTTGCCAAGTCTTGATTTTACGAGTTCGGGGAATTGCACCCCCTCAGGTCCTGGAGTCTGAGGCACTGCACTTAACCTCACTTTCTGCATCAACCAAAGAAGATGGGATGGTTCTAATCCTCATGGCTGCAGTGGGGGAAGAGCTGGTCCTCAAAGGGCTGCAAGCCAGATGGAACAAGCTTACAGGTTTATTGCTCTTTATTCTTGAGTCACACAATTCAGAGGCCATTTCCCAAGAAAGATTTGGCAACACGACTTGCACAGAGGCAGACAAAGAGACACGCTTTGCTCCTCTGAGCCCAGGAAGCAGCTACCCACAGCCCACTCCCCCATGCAGTTAGACTTCTTTGTCCTTTCAAGCCCAGCCACTGCAGAGCCCTCCCCGAGGCCAGGACAACCCTGTCCCTGGCACCAGCCGGCATGGCACAGTTCACTGCATCTCCTCATCCCACACCCACCAGCCTGACCATGCCTTACTTTATATGTCCCACTCCATTACCATAGTCCAGCTTCACACTTGAGGGAAAGGAAAGGAATAAAGCCAAAAGAGAAAGCTTCATCTCCAGCCACAACCATATCCAGGAAAGCATACCTTAATTTCCAGAGTTTTTCCCCCTTCAAATCATCCTTCACTGATGAACCATTCACAGTACTTCTCCATCTTCTGCAGTCTTCTCTCCCCTGAAACAACATCCCAGAACTGCCTCCAAATTTCTCCTTGCTTGCACTCCTCTCCCCAGTTCCCTAACCCTCTCCTCCTCTGCTCAAAGAGATTTATTAGCTCTCGTAACCATCTCCAGGTGCTGCAATGCTCACCTGCATCAGGCTTGCTATTCCTCCCTGCTGGTGACACCCGCTTGCAATTACCCCAGGGCCAAGTGAAGAACATTACTGGTGGGCTACTCCCACCCTGTCTTTGCTACTACCTGAAACTTCTCTACTAACACATATTTAATTTCAGCTGCCCCCTCTTTTCTAAGCCTCTTGGTTGGGGCAGACTTCGATTTCAGCCTAGCAACCCAAATTCACTGAACTGGTGGGGTTTGGTTTCCTGTAACCTGTATTCTCAGGAGACACTCGACTTGGTGTTAGGGGGTCTGTCTGAACCTTCATCACAACTCAGGGCTTAGCTGATCTGCTGAGAAGTCTAGCAGACTAACATGGATGGGAGAACTAGCATCAAGGAGCTCATCTTGCAGCCTGTTTCCATGGTTGGAGACCTGGAAAACTCCAAAAGGGAAAATGACTCCAGAAGTTGCATCTGATGTGGTACAGCCTGTGAGCACACACACAATGGCTCTTTAAATGGACTCTTTACATGCATCTAGATGGAGGTTATAGGATTGCAACCAGAGTCATAGAAAGACAGAAGATGAAGCTTTAGGAATCAGTCAACTTGCATAATTCTGATAAAATTCCCTGAAAATTGCTAGAAGAAATGTAATTCTTTATATTGACATATGACAGAGAGGAGTTACGTGTTTAAGGTTTTTTTGATAGCATTGTTCATGTAAGCTCCCCAGCACCTCTTGCAGCTGCAAATGTCTCACTCTCTGGACGATATATAATACAGACCTTGCCTATCTTACTAGAGCAGATTAGAAATTCTTCATCAAAGCATTGCTAACCACCAAAAAAAACCCAAATCTATTTTCACTTAAATCAGCACATTTCAGAAAATTCTGTTACATCACAGACTGTTCGATAGTCTTTCAATTTTAAGAAATGAAACAAAACGTTTCACTAAGTCTAAACCACCTCGTTCAAACTTATTTTTCAAAACTAAATCATTGTTTTTGTATTTTAAAAATACTGTCAAGCTGCAAAGGCTGGAATAGAAATGAAATGTTTAATTTTGAAAGAACATATGCTTCATCGGAATTTTTAACATTCGTTTTCAAGTCGAGGGAAAAAATGATGCCACAGACTGTCTTGTCAAAGGGAAAACTCGCTTCTTCCCAATCCTAATATTTATCACTTCTGTTCCGTGTTAACAAAATGCAGAAATATTTTTCACTTCCCATGCAAATGCAGAGACAGCTGCATTTCAGTCCTCTGCAAATCCCCCATCGCATGTGCAAAAGGCTTTGGCTCTGGAGGTGACAGCCTTCCAGTGACAGCAGCCGCCTGTCATGACTGGCCGAAGCAGCAAGCAATAGATCAACGTTCCCGTCGCACCTGCTGTCAGGACGTGGCTGTTAGCGGGCAAAGCGATGAATCTGCTGGGACTGAATTAATTGAATCCCAATCCTACGGACACCCTCCAGAGACAGGAGCTGGACACAGCAATCCATGCCTTTGGCACAGGACTGCTAGTGCCGCTTTTGTTTTAAAGTACCTCTTTCCCAGAATCTGTTTAAAAGTGATTAGCAATTGGCATGAGAAAAAAAAAAAAAAATGTCAGAAAGCTTCATTACACATTAAAATTCAGCTCTGCAGTTAGCACATCTCCTCCACCCTCCATTCACCCAGACTGGGAGGGACCTGGGAAGGGGGCAACATGGGCCTGGAGGAGTGTGAGGCTGCTCTGCAATGACAGAGCAAAAGCAAACAGCAGGAGTAAATATCCTTCCCATCTCCCCTCTGAAAAATGGTCCCTGGAACAACCTGACAAATCTAGCTCCACACTCTGTGCACTGTATGCTCCTTTGGCCTCTCTGCTCACATTGCCTGGAAATGTACGAATGGGTGATTAGTGCCTGTCTACACGAGCAGGACTAGGGCATCCATCAGCCTCACGCAGGCCACCGTACGGCCCGGGGATGGAGAAGGGGACTGCTCTGCCAGAGGAGATAACAAAATCCACGCTGGATTGGTATAAACAGCTCCAGCTTTCTCACTGCAGGAAGAGGCAAAAGTTTGCTGTGCGTGGCCCAGTGAGCACCAGAGCTAAAGGGATTTGGGGAAAAAGCACATGGAAAGGGGAACACTTAAAATGAAGCATGTACAAGAAATCCTCCCCCATCCCTGTCGTGACGTTATTGATCATGAAAATACTGCGTGATTCTCATGGGTAGAGGGGAGGGTAAGTGTGCAATAGCCCTGCTTCAAGTGCTTCTGTGTCAGATAAGTCTGCCAGCCCTGCAGCAAGGGGCAGCTCCTGCCAGAAAGTGGGGAATGCCCAAACTCAGCACAGCTGTGGAGCTGTCCCAGCCAGCCAGAGGGCTTTGCACTCAACTTAAGGCTGCTCCTAACCCCACCCAGGTATAGTCAGGTGTACAGTTGACACAACCACAGAGTCTCACAAGGGTTTTGCATGTACAGCAGATTACTCATGCCCCAGTGGGCTGCAGGTTAGGAAAGGACTGGCAGTGTTTTTCCCATGTGATAGTTGTAACTTTCTTTTTTTCCTAATATGCTTAGGAAGAGTCCTGTTCCAATCCTTACACAGCTGTCTCCAAACAGTGCCCATCTCACTAAGATTTGGGCATTTCTGTCTCTTCTGCTAGTGCCTGTATCCCTCAGAGAGTCACAAAACACCACCAGCAAGAAGCAGACTCCGCAGGCAAGGACGGGAGCTTTGCACTCAGCAGCTGGTGGCACACACCAGCCTGTGAGGCCAAATGTTCTGAGCAGTCTCTTTGAAGTCATGGGGACTCGTATGCCTTGGCTGCAATGGGGGTCCCCAAACCACCTGTGTGTTAGGCCTGTTCTCAGGGGAAAAACACCTTCTGAGTCATTTCACAGCCTTCCAACATGGGGTTTGTGCACTGGGTTATAAAGAGATGTGGAAAGAAGTCTTGAGAACAGAAGGTTTGTTTCATCTTTTAGCAAGGTGGCATGGGAAGGGCTGAGGATCATGTGTCTCAGTGGTGGAGCAATTCACGAAGCCCACAGCCTTCTCTGAAAGGAGGCAAGGCAGTCCTAGAGAGATCAATCGCAATTTTATCTACCCTTTTCAAGTTCTCATTTCTTTTTATCCCGTACTGCCAGATAAAAATCTCTGCCTCAAACATGGGTAAGGAGATAGAGCTTTATTATAGCATTCCAAAAACATTAGATGCTGTAGGCTTCGCCCTTTTATGAGTTCACTTTGCTAGCACTCCCCTCTCTGCCCCCCCAGATCTCTTCCCTTTAATACTTTTTCTCTCCAAATCAGAACAACAGGCACAAAACTAATTATGTGATATTTCAGATCCATGTTGTGTTAATGGCACCAGATCGTGTGTGACATTTCCGACTTGTTAGACTATTATTCTCGCTTATTGTTATCTCTGCTGCTCTGAATACAGGCTCAGGGCTTTATATCCCCCCCATGCACCAGGCTCCCACCCCCTCTTCCCTCTCTTGTTCTCATTTATCAGCATGTGAGGATCTGTGGAATATTAAACTGGGCCATGTTGGATTGCTCACTCTGCTCATTGTGGCCACTGGTGGAAGTGGTAGAAATGGTGGAGAAGGCAGGGAAAAGCAATTGCCAAGAGGGATTTGGGGGGAAAAGCCAGCGCGGCAAGAGCCAGCCCAAGGGAATGACTCTGACCTTAGGTGGGAGTTGTGCCAGGATGTGGGAAGATGTCCAGCCCTCAGGTGACCTTCCAGTGATGGCTGCCCATCTCACCTGGCTTGTACTCTGCACAGGAGGATAGGAGTTCCCAGAGAACCCTTCTGATGTAGCTTCATTTCCCAAATGCCTTGCTTGAAAAGACAAAATTGTTGCTTCTGCTTAGATCTATGGGTCCGTCCTTATGCTCTGAAGGCAGAACACTTACGCTGGCCCCTGGGCTGCCTCCTAGAGGTGACAGCTAGTGGATCATGTCACACCTACAGCCTCTGTCACTGACCATAAACCCAAAGAAATGTCCTCTGACTTTAGGTTTAGTGATGGAGGCTGAGGTCCAAATGCACAAACAGCCCAGTGAACATCAGCTGCTTTGCAGCTGCAGCATGAGGCAGAACAAATGGCAGGATTTAATAAAGGGGTGCTGCTGCCACCATATGCCCACCAGGCAAATATCTGCAATGGCACCTCAGGGGTGGCACTTCCTAAGGGAAAATCACTGCGCAGCTGTTGCCCCCTTAGGGTTAGTTCATGGTCCCAGGGGCCTGCAGGAATACACAATCATTTTACACAGTTTTAGATGCTCTTTCACCTGCCCAAAGAGCTCCAATATCCCCAGGACTGCTGAAGAGATTGGCCCAAATGCTGCCATCGTTTTGTTTCACTTCCTGAATGATTGTGCTCCTGGGTCTCTTTAGCCATACAAATACAGCAGCTGATTTGTCTCCACACAGCACTCAGTGAGATGGAGGGTGCCAAGTTCTTCCTGTTGATACAGGCAGAGCCAGGGCAATCATGCCAGCACTGGGATGACAGGGAAAAGACCAAGAGGGTCCTCTTGCCTCCACGCCTGCTTGCTGAGGCTTCTTAGCCTCCCCACAAATCACTCTCCCTCTCCATCCAAATTCCCCTGCTCCCTTCTAACATCACCCTTGCACCCATCAAGACCCTGCACTGCTAGACCCTGCAGTCCAGAGAAAGCCCATGTGCCTGGCTCCAACCAGCAGGTCTCTGAAACTCCTTTTACTCTGCAACAGCATCTCAGGAGGAGAGATGGTAACTAAAACAGGGCCAGGCTTCAGATGCTGTATCATGGTCATCCAAGCCTTTTAAATGTTCACATTCTCCCTGGCCCCGACCAGCCAGCACTCTCCCAGGTGATCCAGGACACAGCTCAGGGGATGGTGTGAGCCAGGGACTGTCACCAGTGGACTGCATGGGGGTATCTGTATCAGCACAAACCATATCACATCATGCCCCTCAGGACCAGAGACTGGATCCTGGTTTGTTATATTTGCTAGAATTGATACAACCTTGGTACAAATGAGCTTTAGAGGTGATTCCTCACCAGGAATATAATCTCTAGCATTGTTCCTCTAGGACTCAATCCAGGAAGAGTTTGCAATCATGTACTGTTCCTTCCATGCCAAGAGCTGGGACAGGGTTGCAATATCAAAACCTGAATATTCAGGGTAAATTGTTTTCTATAACTCTGAGTCTCTGTCTTGGTTGAAGCCCCACCCAACTCTGATACCACCAGCAGGGCTGGAAGTCAACCTGACTCCCCACCATGGGAGCCCTTATGACAAAAATCAGGGAGTCCACAGATGCAGGCAGGGCTCTGCAAGTTCCCAGACAAGACTAAGCTGTCTGTTCAAGCCTATGGGTTGTAGGCTATTTAGCAGACACACACAGAGACCTGACATAAACTTCAGCTGGGAACAGACTGCTTCCATAAGCATCTGCAGGGATCTGCTGCAGGAACAGCTTGGCCAGAGCTGCTCCTGGGAATGGTGCTGTGCCACTGTGGTGTGCCTTCAGGGGCCCTGGGCAAGCGGCAATTTGTGGCGTTTCTTTGCAACAGCTCCTTCTCAGAGACACTCTGTCTGCCCTCCTGGTCAATAACCCACTGAAACACTGCCTCTGAGCAGCTCCAGGTTCAGCTCCACAACTCCATTTCTCTGAGCTCTCAACCCCTGTCTTGAAAAGAGGGACTTGCAGGAGACTGTTACCATGGAAGAAGAGAGCTGGTTGCATCCCCAGCCTTTCCACAGTGGGGTCTGTCACTCTCCTGATTTTGCCCTTTGCACCCCCTGCCCAGGCACCCATCTGTGCTCTCTGCCTGCTCCTGGACCACTCCACACTGTCCCCCTGGTCCCCACGTCACCACTCCTCCCTAGAACAGCCACAGAGGCTGCTGCATGATATGCTCCACAACTTGTTAAGGGGGATGGGAGGAGGAGCAGCAAGATATAAATAAATAAAATAAAATATGTCTAGCTTACTCCTTTTATCACCATACTTCTTTCAGTCGTTTACAGAGATAATAATCGCCCAGGCTCCCCAGGAAGCACTGATGGAAACAAGCACAGAAATCTCACAGCAAGCACCCTACTCTCTCATCTGCTGTCACTGGGGCGTGAGGCAAGAAAACAAAGTCTTGAAGAGGGGCAGGCCAAGAGCTAGTCCCAACATGGCTGGCCACGTGGTGAGCAAGGTCGGGGCCAGCAGGACATGGAAAAAGGAAAAAAAAGAGAAGAGGGGGAGAATCGGAGGCAGAGCTATAGAAGGAGAAATGCAGAGAGAGGGAGCAAGATAAAACATCACAGGGGGAACAAGGAACAGATTGAAAGAGGAGACAATATGACAAGAAGCAAAGCCAGCACATGCAGAAGTTTGAAGTCTGTCAGTAGAATGCTGCTTTCCTAGGAGACTGACCAAAAGTCAAACTGCTGGTCCATGCTAGGGTCTAGAAGCCCTGCCCAGGGCTCCCAGCTGCTCGGCCCCAGTGTGCAGGAACAGCTGGAGCAATTTGGATTCCCTGTCATGTTCCCAACAGGGACAACACTCCCCTGGGATGCCCAGGCAGCCTAACAGCCACCAGGGTCTCTGCTATATCCAACAATGAAGTGGGAGACTAAAATGTCCCTCTGGGCAAGAGCAAGAGAATTACAGCAGGTTCCTCTTGGGGGAAAGCAGGCTTTGAGCTGGCACTGGCCTAAAGCCACCCAAACGTGGCAACAGAAAGAGCTCAGTCCTCTTAGCACATGTTGACTCCAATGCTCCCACACAAAATGGCAGCTGTCTATTTCAGTAAACAGATGCCTTCATGGCTTTACAGGGCAGTGGATCAAGGTCACCTGTTCCCAAGGGTGACCCATTCCTTTTCCCTTCAGGTTTGCTAATGTGGTACATCAGTTCACTGGCTCTTGAACACAACCCTTCCAGACACACTGATTCACACATTGATTCACTTTTGTGCAGTACCAAATGTGACCCCATTTTTCCCATGTTCTTCCCACCCTGGCGACTCTCCTACCAAACCACAGCAGTGCCTGCTGCAGTGCCCCCACTGCCCTGGGCTCCAGCCAGGACTGCCATCTGCAGCACCCAGGAGAAAGGACACTTCATCCAGGAAACATCAAGTACCTCTGGGTGTGACTTTTAATTTCCTGCAACACTAAGATCTATAATGTGACGCTGGACCGTTATTATCTTACTTGGCTTTATCCTGCCATAAACTGTCACCACCGCAAGGCTCTGGGAGTTGTGGCTGTAAGGACTGCACACACTTTGAAGAACAATCCCTATATGCAGCTCACTGCCCCCTGCTTGGGATCCTCAAGCATTGGCTGGGCCATGGGGAAGAAGTCTCTGCTTTCTCTCCAAGAGGTAAAGCTTCCTGGGAAAGTCAGGCTGAGAATTCCCCAGCAATCCCTGTTGAACATGGTGAGTTTTAGCCTCTCCACTTCCTTCAGGCCCATTCCACGAGCCCAGTCAACTGAAAACCTAAAGCAGTGGTCCCTCCACACATCCTGACCAGATCTACATGTTCCAGGAGTGCTTTCTAAGTAAAAAATGGCAGTGCTTAATTCTGCCTGTTCCCACAGAGGGAGGCAGTGCCCTGGGAGAGAGACAGAAGAAAGCAGAGCTATTTAATTCAATGTGTTTCTACATGTGACCATTGTGAGTGCTGGGAACATGCCATGGAACCAAAGAACAGTTGAAAATGAAGTAGAAAGCAAATCCCCAGAGAGCAGCTTTCCTGCTCCTGACAAGGACATTCAGTTGATCACCAAATGTCATATCTTCCTCAGCCCTCAGGTCCCTTGGGCTGTGCTTCTGATTTCATTCCCTAGCTCAGTGAAGAGACCATACAGATGGGTTTGGGAGAAAGAGGCTGGGAGGAGGCTGCACTGGCTGGACCTGTCCCTTGCCTAGCATACTGCCTGTCCTGGTGCTAGGTCCAATACCAGGGGAGTGACACACAGTGACACATGCTTCCCCTGAGCATTTGCAGGGGAGCCTCATAAAATCTGACCTTTGTGCTATAAACCTGTGGCTGATTGCTAAGTCATTTCCTCCTGGGTGACTTAGCAGGGACTGTCAACAGTTTGTCTGGATTAGAAGAGGAACTCATCAGACAGCATCATGGCCCACCTGCCTGTCTCTTCTCATTCCCATCTCCACAACCATTCCCTGCTCACTGCCCCCAGCAGTCCTGCCCCGTTTGTCCCCAAACAACCCTAAGCATTCAAGATGGGGAAAAGTCAAGTAGGGAGAGAGGTGCTGGGCTGCCTCTGCTCTTTTCTTTCCCTGTCATAAAGCTCTCAGGGCCAGCTCTGCAGTCAGGGGAATATTATCTCTCTCCATGCTGCTGTTAATCTCTTTATGGCATCATTTGACCCTTTCTAACATCCATTGATTTTTGAACTCCCTTTACAGCAACTCTTTAGAACCCTTTGGTCTAAATTACTAAACACCAGTGCCCAGGGCAAAACCCAGGAACAAATAATGCAATAGGGAAAAGTCCATTCAGTGACCAGTGACTTCACTGGCTGCTCTTGAGGCCCCTTCTCCCTCCTTCCCTGCCTCTCAGCCTCCCCTCTGCGGGCATCCTACAGATACTCCCTGAAGCTGCTCCCTGCTTCCCTCCCTCCCAGCACACAGAGGCACCTCACCCTACCACAGCCGTGCTCTGGAAACTGGCACCATGGCACCTCCCATTGCACATCTGGCAGCAGGTACCGAGCCCACCAGCCACCACCACAGAAATCCCAGCCCTGCCCCTCCCCCAGGCACCGTCATTCTCACGTGCTGCCTTTTGCAAAGGATGTTGTCTTCTGCACGGTTGAGATGGCCAAACTTGCAATGCTTGAAGTCACATCCAGAAGCAGCTCCTGGCCAAGCCTTTCTAAAGCTGCCTAATAGGGCAACTCACCAAGAGGTGAAGGCTGCTGCTTTTAATTTACTGGAGAGATGACTTTTCACTCCAGATTAATATGTTTGCATTTATTCCTGTTTTCCTGAGCTCACCTCTTGTCCAGCAGTGGCTGCCTCCTTGCCTCATAGTTGCTACTTGTCCAAATGAAATACTGAGCTGTATTGTCTACTATTACGGTAAAATACACAATATATCACACTGATGCATTCTGTGAGTATGACATAAAAATGACGAATGTGCTCTGGCCAAACACTGAGATGTATTCATCCCACATTAGTGCAAAATGAATATTAATACACTGGAAAATGGCTCGGGTGATGAGGGTTTTGTGTCATATTAGAGAGGACACTTCATTCCTTCCTCATTTTTCAGACAGCATCAGCCCCCAGTCCTGACACAAGCCCCAGGATATCTAGCTCAGGCCTACTTTGACAGAATTCCAGCCAGGATCACAGAGGGTGAAATGCTTGGACACGACACAGAGCTGAGGCCCATAGGAAAATATTCATAGGGCCAGGGTGGTACCAAGGTTAAAGCGGTCCCAGCTTTCTCTCTGAAGCAAATGCCACGTAATCAATCTTTTCTATATTACTGTCCCCTCCTCTAATTTCTTCAACCTCTAGCTATGTCAAAGATCACCACGAGGGCTTCATGGGTTGTGGGATCAGTTCATCAAATTTGGATTTGGCTGGATTCACCTGATGAGTGCAAGTTTGTGTCAATTGTTCAGAATTACTGCCCTCCTTTATGAGATGCGTTAAAACAGCTGATGAGGGCCATGGTGAAGATACTAAACTTTACAATTAGGCCATTTAATTATTCCATTGTGTGATTTCTATAACCACAACCCTATCGCTGAAAATTTATAGAGCACATACAATAGAATATACCAAGAGAAGGGGATTTTAATGTATCAATCATAAAAAAAAAAACCTTTCCTCCACTCTGATTTGAAAAACTCAAGTGCTCAAAGTGGCTCTTGCCGTGACTGCGCACCATGATTACTGCCCCAGCAGTACCAGGAGCCGTACATGTAGTCAGACAGTCCTTGCCCCAAAACACACACTATATAAGTAAGACAAAGTGGGGAGAGATGAGGGAGGTTTGCATGTTATCTTAGCCATGTCTTAGGTGATATGTTCTTACACAATTGCTGCATCTTTGCTAGATTTCCCAGACTGGGACACCCCCAAGCAAGGCTAACCCAGTGACAGCAGTTAAGCCCAGCTCACCAGGGCTTCATTTGCTTCATTTCTCTCTCTCTGGCCAGTGCTTCGAGGAAAGGTGAAACAGAGGTGATGGAGCACTGGAACAGGCTGCCCAGAATGGTTGTGGAGTCTCCTTCTTTAGAGACTTTCAAAATCCATCTGGATGTATTCCTGTGGGACATGCCCTGGGTGATCCTGCTTTGGCAGGAGGGTTGGACTCGATCTCTAGAGGGCCCTTCCAACTCCTAACATTCTATGATTCTATGAAATGAATATGTGCTTTATCATTATGGGTACAACACTGCACAGCCAGGACCAGCCAGATAGACAGTTTCAATTCTTCAGGTCCCACAGCGCAGTCCATTCTGCCTCTGTGCCCACTGCACACAAACCCTCTCTTGCAGCCACAAGTTAGAGAACGAAAAGCCTCAAGAGCAGTCCCAAAGGAACTGTTTGTACCTGGCCCGCTCACCATGGCCTTTCATCTCCAGCAAGTGGGCCTTTCTACAGCACCATCAATACAGGATGAGAAGGAATCGTTAGATGTGGCACTTCCATCAATATCTCTAAGAGGAACAGGTGACATGAAGAAAGGTGAACCTGAGACCTCTTCAGACTGGAGACAAAGAAATTACAAGGATCTTATATTTCAGATGGGTTAGCATTTTGGTTTATATCTAAACCTAATTTATATACCTAGAAATGCAGCATCCATTTTTCCTTTGTAAAGGGGAAGTGGAGGCTGAAAGCTACAACCTTTGCCTAAAAGACTAAATGACCTTTGGAATAGGCTTATAAGTGATAAAAACAACCTGCAAAAGCATGTGTCCTTGCATCATTTAAGATGACCTTTTAGATGGGAGACACAGGAAATGGGGAGAAAATGAACAAAGAAGGGAAAAAAAAAAAAGCTGGGGGAAACAAAATTTTAAAACTAAACATCCACTTGCTGGAATTCAAGGCAGCTGCCACTAGAACAAGAAAATAAAAATAAAAAGAGATTCGACATTTTATTTCCCCCTATCAAACAATATATTCCAGCTAATGGCAGTAGAATAAAAATGTACCCGATGCAGCCTGCGAGAGAGGCAAGAGAGGAAGAGGAAAGAACAGGGAAGAGGGAGGGGAGAAAGGTTATTATAAATGTGTCGAGCTGGTTTATGGCCCTATATCAGCAAGCGCAGCAGAAAGAGAGAGGCACCGTTAGCGCATTTTAAAAGTGTTTGGCAGCTTTGTTTGGGAATGTAAATAATCTTTATATTCAAGAGCATTTATGTTTCAAGGAACAGGCAGGCACGCGCCACCTGCGCTGACAGATTTTTGAAGGGCCTTCTGACATCCCTGCTGAGCTCTGCCTCCTGGGTCTGCAACATGGGTGCTTCTTCTGAAGGTCTGAAGCTGTATTCAATGGAAAAGGCTGCACTGGGAATATAAAGGGATTTAGGGGAGGACTTGAAACCCACAGAAAACCCTTCAGTCAAGGTCAGATACTGGGCTGGTTCACCTCCCTGAAGCCAGAGGGGTTAAATTCCACTTCCAGTGATGTTGTAGCAAATGTGGAGGGAGGCAGCTCTGACGCTCAGCACAGATGACCACAGATATGCCCAAACTGCAGCCCCCAGGAGCAGAGAGCAGCAGCGGAGGTCAGCTCAGCAGAGGATCTCATCACCCCTCTTTCTGCAGCTCCCAGGCTCTACTTCAGTTAATGTAACTGATAGGTAAATCACTCCCACTTATTTACATGGAAAATGTATTACCAGGAATACCCACGCCCTGACGAGAGCTGACATACTCATTTTTCACAGGCAGGATGGGGAGGGAGAGCCCTGAAGAGCAGCAGTGGCAAAGATAAACCAGGAGACTGCCATGAACATGGAGACAAGGGGGGACACCGCAGTGCCTCTCCACGCCACGGAGAGGGAGATTCACGCTCTGCAGATTAATTCTGAAGCACTGTTTAACACATCTCCCTTTGGGGATGAAGGATTTGCCTTGCGTTTCAATGAGACATTCCAAATCACACTCATTGTTCTCGGAAATCGCACTTAGTTAAAAGTGTCACCTCTCAAGCTCGAAGGCGGGCGCAGGGCTGTGCTCTGTGCAAGAGCTGAGGGGCTGAGGAGGAGAAAGGAGCCAGGGGGGCGATGGAGGGGCAGCCACGCAGCTGGGGCAGGCTGGCATCAGGGTGGAGGAGCAGCAGAGGGGCTTGAAACATGGGCATGTGAAGCCAAACAGCTCTAGTCAAGGGCTTGAAGGAGAGGCAGCTCGTGGGATGGTTGTCAGACTGGCAAGGACCACAAGGGGGCTGTGGGAGGAATGGGTGGGTGTGAGAATGCCAGTGTGCCAGACCAGACCAGAGGAAAAGAAAGCCTGGAAGAACAATAGTGACCAGAGGGCAAAGTTGTCCCTTCTTGTGTGGTAAATACAGACTGGTCAAGCTAAGCTTTCCCTTTCTCTGATCTCACCTTTCATGCCTTCACTTCTGTTGTCTCTATCCTGAGCTCCCTGATTTGGCAAATGAGCATAAAATTCCAAAGGAACGTGCAACTTTGCTGTCCTTTTACATCCCGGACTCCCACAGCCAGCAGAGGAAAAGGGAAGCAGCCCGAAAGGGTCAGCAGATGAGGACACACCTAACAACTCCAGATCTCTACCATGCACCTTGGCCTTCTCCAGTATCCACCACACATAAAAGGTATGAGATGAGCAGCCTTAGGAACATCTCCATAAGCACAGAGAGGCAGAGCAGACACAGTGACAGCACAGGCTGTACTCTGCTCTCACTGGAAATCCGCTCTGAGCTGGAGTGTTGGATTCAAAGCACCAGCCAGAGTCTCTCCACTCCTGTCCCAGCTGTCTGTGGGACAGTTATTGGAGCAGTCACTCTCCCACAAGTTTCCAGAATGGCCAACTGGTGACATCTTCAGTTGCTACTGACCTAAGGACATCTCAAGCCTAAAGACCTTTGTCACCCTTTTATTGGTCAAGATTCTTCACATCTGCTTTATGAAAAGGCGTGGCTGCATTAAGCAAAGATTTTGAAGACGAAAAAACAGCGTAAGAGCAAAAGGTGGATTTTTTTAAACTCGGCACACCAGCTCTTTCTGGGAGGCACTGGAATACTGTCCAACCTGTGATACCCTTCTGCTAAGAAGCCAGCAAATTCACCTTCCCCTCTGCAGCCAGGTGCCTGGAAATAATCATATAAAGGAATTTAAATGCAGATGTGTGATATTTACCGCAAAGCACACAGACAGGGGAAGGAATGCTTGAGCAGGAGGAGTAAATGACTATCGCAGGCGGAAAACCCACTGCAATTCATGCATCACACAAATGGTTGTGTATATTAAAGCAATGAGGACAAAGGGTATTGATTTAGCACAAGTATCAAGAGTCCCAGGTGCTAAACCCCGAAGAAATACAAACTGTGCTGGGCAGAATAACAACAAAACGAAATGATAAAAGGATATGAGTGTTTGAAAAGACGCGTAGGACGGGCTATAAATTCTAATAATCCATATTTCTCGAAAGCAACAGCTATTGACTCAAAAACAAAAGAGCAGGCATTGTAATGTAACAAATGTCAGACGGGATAGCAGCAGGAATTCAATTTGCTCTGGCCATATATCAACTTGAAACTTAATGTAATGGCACGTAGTTAAAGCTGCACCCTCACTTAATGGCTATTACCAGTCCTGGGTGGGTTTTCCAGCAAGCATAAAGCAGTGAGTAATTGGCCCCGCTCTGCCTGCATCACTGCTAATGAAAAAAAACGTGTCGTAGCCTGGCAGCAGCAAGAGAAGGGAACCCAGGCAGAAGCAGGCAGCACTAGAGCTGCCAAGAGCCTGCCCTGCCAGGATCCCTTGAAAGAGTTTCAGGAGAGACCTCTAGGACTTCAGCTGACCAGCATCTCTTCTGTAGAAGGGCTGGAGCCTCAAGGCAGCAGCCTGACATCCGTGTCAGCCTCCTGACTGAACTGGACTCAGGCCTGCTGGAAGAGGAGGAGGAGAAACTGTGTGGTTACACCTCATCCAGCTCACACGCACTATTTAGTACTACTTGGGCAGTGGCTCTGCAGTCAGCCAATTAAGGCCATTGTAATTACTTCTCTTTGGTGACTGCAAACGGCCAAGTTAAACGACGTATTTCCCATTCAACAGTTACTGCGGCTGCTCAAGTGAAGCAGCAGAAGCGTCGGCATTGCTAAGAATACATTCTGACCATATGTTAGAGGCAAGAGATGCTTACTGAATGGGAAAGGGGGTGGCTGGGGGAGGACGGATGGATGTGGGGCAGGAACCTTTGTCACTATGAAGCATCCAGAGCAGCTGAGGAAGGGCAAAGATGTAAAGCTCTCCTGTCACTTTATTGCAGATAGGGAGGGGCATTCCCAGTAGGCACACTACAATTTCTACCAAGAGCAAATCTTGTAAAATATTAACTTTCTAGGGGTATGCCACTCCAAATATCAGGATACAATTTTGGAACAATCAAAAATAAGATCAGCCTCTGGGAGAAACTCTCTCAGGTTTGTCATTGAGCCTTATGCATGGCAGAAAAGGACTCTGGAAGGTCAGACAGTGCTGTTCTGACCTCCCTGCAGCACAAACACAACCAGTTGTATTCTGTATTGTGAAATATGGAATTGTGGCCTTTGACTTTACTTTGTGAGAATTATGCTCTTTCAGTGCTTCTCAGGAGACTATTTAAATGCCTTCTACAGCCTTTTATTAAAGCAATAAAGATACTCAGAGCTTGCATCTTGGCTTTATCTCCTCATTTACCATGAACTGTAGTTAGAACTTGTAGAGATATCTAATGGTGGCATGGATTACTGCAGGTAAAAGTGTTAGCAAGCAGTTGCTTTGAGTGGCACAACTGGCTTTCATCGTGCACAATACCGTGGAGCATTGGTTAGGCTTCTGCACAGAGGAACTGCTGAGCTGCACATACCCTGGCACAGGCCCCCTGAGACCCCAGCCACTCTCCTCAGGGACAGGAGGTGCTCATATTGCTGATAATTTTCCTGCATTCATCCATGGGTGAGGACACTTCCTGGCCACATCACCAGAGAAAAGAAGGTCAAGGAAGAGCCCAGCTCTCTTGCTTGGTGCCCAGAGCACACAGGAGGGAAGGAGTAGATTTCTGTGTTGATCAGACAACCAATATATGCAAATGGAGTGCAGGAGGCTGAGTGTGCCCAAGGGAACCAGGCCTTCAGAGTGAGAAACTGGAAGAAGAAAGGTACTTTGAACAAATCCACATTCCAGATTAAATCTCATCTTTAAACCCTGAGTTCCAGTAACAGTATGTGTTTTAATGCCCACAGGCCTTGCTTTCCTCAGTAATCTCAGCCATCAGTCTCCTCTGACTGACAACACCAGGAATGAATCTCTTCTGAAGCTGACAAAACTCACTTGGAACTGCTTTTCTATTGAGCTGTGTTTATCCGAGACTGATACTGAAGAAAAAAGCTCTGAAGCAATTGCAGCCTGTTTTACCCCCCAGTTCTGCACTGATGTAGTAACAGCCACCAAGGGTGGCTAAAGCCAGTCTTGGCAAGAGCACCAGTTCATTTTCTGTTCCCAAGGCCCTTTCCTCTGTGAAGACCAAGGCAGTGTTGACACATCTTGGCTGATTCCCAAGGAGACCCAGGGCAGGCTGCCTGGCAGAGGGGGGACCCCAGCCTGACTAACAACAAAACAGCTGAAAATGTTCTGGGTGTCTGTTTACAGAAGCATAAAGATTTTATGGCGTGTATTTAGCCTCATGTCTCTGCATTCATCGTGTTAACGCTGAACGTTTTACTCTAATGCCATAGTGGCTACAAGCAGAAATACTTGGCTTCAATAAATAAGAAGTAATCACATTTTCTCAGTGAATCAATTGAAAATAGCCACTGGGAGAATTCACCTTCTGAAGTCAAAAGTCAGGGGCTGTTACTGGGGTTTCCAGCAAGCTACAGAGCCTATGGAGCATCTCTGGGAGAAAGGGAAAAAAAAAAAAGAGAATAATAATGGCATAAATACTTAAGCCTATGCATCTTCTAATTGTGAAACTGCTCTGTAGCTTGGGCACAGCATGCTTGTGCCCAAAAGCCAACATTAAACATTCAAATTTAGTCAATGGAGGGAAAGAGGAACAGAAGCAGATGGACTAAGACTCTATGCATTTGAGAGCAAAATCTACCAGCAAAGCACATGAGTGCGCCTTAGAAACTAGAGCATTTCATGGAGGAGCACACACACAGAAGAGGAGCTTCTCGAGTGAGTCCAGATTATCACAACAGACTCCCAGGCACAGTTTCTGCTGATCTCTAACCAGCCTTATCTAGGCTTTAGGCACACTCCTTTCAGCTACACGGGAACTCCAGCTTCTCATCTAAAATTGGCCCTCCCTTGCTTCTCTCCAACATTTTCTCCTCATTCTACCAACCAGAGCACCAGCTCAACTCATTTGCATCCTAATTTAACCATGCTCCCAGCCTATCATTCAACTGTCAGCTGTTATGTTACGAAACAGCAGTTCAGCACCTTCTGCACCACAGCACTCCCAAATAAGCTCTCTTAATTCTGAGTTATTGGGTTCTATTGGTACCTGGTTGCATCACTGTTGTCTAAATCTAGTCCTTGGCTATAAAAAAGAAATACAGTCCATAAGGGGTCTGATCCTCAGGTTGTGCTGACAGCAGCAAACCTGATGCTCACAGTAACAGAGCTTGTTGTTCAAGAGATGAGAAGGATGGGGTAGGCAGAGACGATGCATAGTAGAAGGTAGTATTTGTCCCTACCAAACACGCCCTATTTGCATTTCCAAGATTGTTAGAAAACACAAAGATGTTTGTGTGAAGCTTCCTGAAGCTCCACTAAACTGCTTCTCAGAACTTTACTGGGAGGCTTTGAGAGTGAAAACTGAGATGGTGGGTGACTTGCAGCTGTGCCCACAACATCTATTTCCAATCACAGAGACGCTGTGGCTGTGGAGATAGGAGGTGGGAAGCTCATTTGCCTTCTCCATCTCAGTCTTTTCTTCTCTCTAAGTTGTCTACAGATAAATGGCAACTTTGAAGTTGACAACCAGACATCAGCACTGTCCCATGATTGGTGGCCCACCAAGAATATGACAAGGTTTTCAATTTCCTTCAGCAATCACAGATCTTCCAGGAGACCCTTGATCAGCTCTCCTCAACTCTACACAATGATCCACAAGGTCTCTAACAGCAGCCTGCACAACATCACCCAGAATACCTTGTATATCTCCCTTTGAAGCTGTGACCTGATTACCATAAGCAACGCACTGCAGATGTACCTCTGCAAGCCCAGAAGCACCAGGGGAAATGAATATATTAGTATTTATCATATTAATGCAGATCAAGCTGGGTATTTGTTCTGACATTTCAATAATAGCTTTTTCTATTTTTTTTTAAGCAGCAGCTTGTATTTTCTTCTCCTTTAAATAATTCATTGTTACATTAAACTTATTTTAAATTGGGGTCTTTTTTTCATCAAACTAAACCTTATTTGGGTGGCCAAAGGGAAAAAGGTATAAATGAAAACCCTCTCTTTTCTCTTCTCTTCTCCATTCTTTCATTCCCTTTTTTTGTCTCTTGTTAAAATCTCTTAATCAAAGTGACAATCTGTCTTTCCCAAGAAGGAAGCTGGCGCCTTTGAACAGCGCTGCTCCCATAGCTCTCTGCTTTGATGTGGGATTTACCTTATGCCTTTAGCCATCTCGAGTGCCTGTGCATGCAGGCGCTGTGTGTATCCATGTGTGTCTTGCCACACATACAAAAAAAAAAAAAGGGGGGGGGGGGGGGGAGCACAAC
>JANIJG010007246.1:61022-72578 GCA_024611175.1 Megaceryle torquata
TTTTCATTTTACTATTTGCATAGGCGGGTTGAACAATACACATACACAAGAAAAAAAACAAGAAAAAAGAGAGGGGGGGGGGGGGCGCTGAAGGGAAGCAAAGCAAAAAAAAAAGGAGGGAAAAGACAGAAAATGCCATGACCACACAAAGCAGCGTTGTGAACCTCGTGGAGCTGCTGCTGAGCACAGTTCAGAGAGGACCTTGTTCTCTGCCTTTTCCCACAGTGGCATCTTCAAGCACTTCCTTGCCTGTTAACTTCAGCAAGGGCAGAGCAGTCTGTTACAGGAGGCCAATACACTAAAGAAGGTCAGGTATGTACTGGAAGCTCTGTTCCTGCAGTTCATGGTCCCTGGACCATGGCTACAGCATGTTCACATCCAGCATCCCGCTGGGTGATGAGACACACAGTGTGACTGTGATGTTATCATGAAACTTGCTGTCCTCTTCCTTCCCTAGGTTTGACTCCAGGCTGCCCCCGTTCTCATCAGTCTCTCTCCTGGTTTGACAACTGTTTCTCTCTTCCTCTCTTTTATCCTGACCTCACTGCTGGCTCTGGGGGACAGCAAGGCCTTCATCTTGTCTCCTCTTCATTGAGAATACAGCATAGCATTGTCTGGTACAGCACAGTTGGATTTGATCTAGGGGAACATAAAGCCAGGCTTGGGACAATGGACCACCTCCATAGGACAAGCCCACCTTGTTTCCCATGGGTCATTAGTACCTAGACAACTCCTCTTTCCCCTTGCCAGTAGGATTGCCTCTCACTGTTAGCCTGGTACCTCAGGGGCATGTTTTGTTGTGGGATGAATGTCACAAAAAGCAAAACCTTTAAAAAGGTTCTTCCTTTAAAAAGATACACATAAACACACACACAGAATTTTCTTCTGCTTGAAAAACACATATACACACAAACACATCTTTTTTTCTGTATTTTTTTCTTTTACGTGTGTCCTACTCCTCACCCCTTCTAATCTTATCTCTGCTGCATGGGTGCTTTTCTCATCACCACGGTACCCTTTGGTTCACCTCCCTCTATTTTGAGAGCATCTGTGTTCTCCTTTACTTGGATCTTTTCAGTGCCCTCCCAGGGCATTATCTCACAGAGCATATATTGTCTCCAGAATCTTCTGCCCCCTCCACAGATCCCTTTCACTGGCTATATGTTTCTCTAAGTCCTTTATCTGCCAAAACCAGGGTCATATGCCTTCTGCGGAGGAGTGAGGGAACACAGCAGTTGTCACTTAAAAACTAAGGAAGTCTGGACAGCCGGGGATTGTGGGAAAGGTACACAAGGTAGGCTTGAAACAGAGACCAAGAAGAAATTTAATTCTTGAGGAATGAAACTGAGAGAAGAAGAACAGAGGGGACTGGAAGTGAAAAGACAGTGACCAGGGAAAGGGAAGAACACAACAAAGATGTTTTACAGTGGATAGGAAGTGTTTTCTTCACATGTATCAGGAAGCAGGGAGATCTCCAAGGAGGTTTCCCACTGTAGCTAGAATATAAACAGAAGGTTGCCACCTCTGGGGTTTGTAATGTTTGACATAGGAGGTAAAGTCTGATTCTTCCTCCTCAGAAAGACAGCCCTGAGTTAAAGCTTCACCACTTCACTGTCTGTCCTGACTGCTTTTGCATGCGACAGCTCAGTCCATCCAGATACACTTGCCCTCTAAGCACCCTGCTTTCCAGAGGTGCTGAGCACCCATAACTCCTGCTACACACAACACATGGCCTCTCTGGGAAGTGGCATGCCTCCTTAGATACTCAGACCCACACCTCTGTGCACAGCTTTGAGAAATGGGGCACAAGAGGAGGCTGTTCTAGGTCTTGCTGACAGTTCCAAGCCTGTTCCCCCAGTGCTGTCTCAGGTCTTGGAGGTTGCAAATTATGGACTCAAGGGTGCTGCCCAAGATAAAACCCAGGGATGAGATCTCTTTGCAGAATCCCAATGCCATTTCTAGCAGGCAAGCAGAGCAAAAGGACAGGACAAGCACATCCAGGTACAGGGCACCTCTGCGCAGCCATGCCAATCCAAGGGCACCTCCTTTCCTGCTCCTAAAACTGAGTTTCCTGTCTGCAGCCACTGTGCTGCCCTCACCCTCGTTTTACATTCCACATCTCCCTCCTGAGATTTGCTGCCAGCTTAATAGAGTGCACGCTGGAGAAGGTGTCCCCCCCAGCCCCTACCCTCATTCATACCCAATCAGGTGTACTGATTATGCAAATTAAATACAGTTACATCACCCCCCTGCACCTCTACCCCACCCTGTTCCTGCACAAAAAGGGGGGGGAGAGTAATAAACCTTCCATTCATAACCAGAAACATTAATTATATGTAATGATGGGCAGTCAACTCCCTGAAGCATTTGCATAATTACTAATGCTAATGGATTCAGAGTGCCTCTCTCCTTCTTGTGGAGGAAATTTAATTGGAAAATGCATAAAAGCTTGAGGAGGGAGGAGGGTGCTCTGAGTGGTCTGAAGTGGCACACACAAAGCAGAGGAGCTCTCTAGGAATGGAGGAGGAAATGTGGTCACTCCCTCCCAGATCCCACGGCCAACCTGCCTTTTCTTTCCTCACCTGTGCTGGCATCATCCCCATCATTTCTGGGGAGCAGGCACATCGGGGATGGAGGGGTAGGTGTAGAGAGCATTCAGGTCAGCTGTCTTGATCCCAAGGGGATTATAAAAATGAGATTTAATGAAATCAGGCATTTCTCAGCTAGGTGCCTCAGAAGACAGCAAGTAATAAAACATGCCACTTTCTTGGCAGGAGGATTTCTTGGGCCCTCTGGCCCCACAAATCTCCAATAGCCATGTGTCTGTCTGTTCCCTGATACATGCTCATAGCTGCTGAGCTTCCCTCTGGCAGAACTTGCTTTCTGCCTGCTGCCTCCAGCTACATTGCCACCATGCTCGACTCTCTTTTCCACAGCAAAACCGACCTTGTGGCAAAGGGCTGGCTGCGGCACAACAGCGAGAGAGCTCGAAGAATGCTCTGTGCCCTTGTGGGAATGCCTTTTCCTCACTTCTGTCAACCTAATGATGGATAAAGGAGATGTCAAATCTGGGGCTGGATCATCTCCTATCTCACAGCCCCCTCCCACTGCTCTCCAAGCCATCCCATCTCTATGGCCAGTATTTTGTAAGGGGTGAACAAGAATTCATGTGGCCATGCGTTTGAACTTCAGTTCTTCTACCTTTTCCCTGTGTTTACTCCCCATCTCTCTGGAGTTTGGCACGAGGTCTGGGTGTACATCCTGCAGACAGTGCACCTCCAAGCCCTCTGCCCCTGCCCTCCTTGAGAGGCTGAGCTCCTGAATGGAGAGAAGTTCTGTGCCGCACTGTGAGCAGCTGGTGAGGCAGCAGATGGCTGAGAATCTGTAAAAAAAAAAAAAACCAAACAAAAGAAAAAAAACCTGGGGCTGTGACAGCGGCACTTTTATTGTTCACCCATTCCCACTGCCGCCAGACTCCAGATGCATATCAAACAGGGTACATGCCCTTGCAAACACCATCACAGACAATTGTGCAAAATGGTGACAAAGCTACTCTAACGCTGCCAGCCAAGCGGTCTGAAGAGGACACGCTGTAACAATAACAAACCTCTGCATCATTGCAGAGGGAGAATCAAGCCCCTTCATCTTGCCCCTTCACCATACTTCAGCAGTGGCGCAACACCCCAAGGGACCGGACACCCGTCATTGTTTTTTATGGCACTATAAAGCCCCGTGCACACCTTCAGCAGTGCATAAATAATAAATAACAGCAATAATATGGTCCCTTGAGCAAAGCAGCATTTCATCAGCAAGAAAATTGTTCCTCTTAACATTCCAGTGGGCGCTCATTGTCAGCCCCTTGCTCTGGAAGAGGTTTGCATGTCTGTTTTCCATTGCAATCAGCCTGCAGTTCAGGGAAGGTCTTGGCTGTTTATCATCCTTCTGAAGTAAGATAAGTTTCGTTAACTTTTAATACTTGTGAAGATGGGGGACCACAGCCAGGCAAAAAGTGGCTTTGGCCACTTCCCAACTTCTGACTTGCAGCAGCTGCTCTGGAACTGGGTGTCCATTTCAAACACTGCCAATAAGACACAAACCTGACTGACACCTACATGCACCAGAACCAGTGCTTTAGGCAAGGCTGAGATGGAAAACGTTTCCACTATCCTCATCCTCTTTTGTCAGCTCACCAGAAACCTCATTCAAGGTCCACTGAATTCAGTGGAAGCTGGAGGTTTCCAGCACCTCCACAAAACAAACGAACAAAACCCTTCAGGAGTCCAACTTTCAACATGGAGAGCTGAAGTACTGGTAGATACCCAGACAATATTTCTTACTCAGGCATGTTTGAGTGACTGCTTTTTTCTCAGAATATCGTTTAACCTCTAAGTGACTTGATGATAACAAATTCTGAATTTTAGCAGTATACATTGTTCACTCTAGACCCTCCAAAACAGGTTTTGAACTATTTCCCTTGGGAGATTTCCAAAGTCTTAGCTCTCAGCCTACATTTCCCTTTACTTTGTTATTTTTTGAAAAATAATGACACATTTGGACATATAGATGTTTTGCCTGGATTACAAAACACTTTGATCCATTTTTCCAATATAGTAGAAATACACAGACACCATGGGGCACATTTTCACTCCCTCCAGCTAATCCCAATGCAAAGAGTAGCCCAGCATCCCTTCTTTTTGAAATCATCCTTTTTCCATTCATTTATCACTAGAGAAAGAGGATGATCAAATCAAAGAAAAAACTGCAAAAAACTGCACTAAGTAGTCTAACTGCTGATTAAATCTTGTTTCAGTCAAAGGTTCAACTGGAACAAATCTAAACTTCTAACAAAAATTAACCACGTATTTCCATTGAGGAAAAAAAACCCCAAAACTTTTTTAATTGTGGTGCAAAGCCTGTACCAGACTGCAGACCAGAAATGGGAACCCTGAAGGTGTCTTTGCTTGCTATTACACTCCAGAGCTCTGATCTTGGCTTTGTAACCCAGTAAAGGGAAAGAAAGGCAAGGAAAAACAATCCTGCAGGAGTTTACTAAGGTAATATGAAAAGCAAACAACCACCACAGTGAGTATTCATTTTATTGCTAAGATTTAATATGCTACCATGTGCAAAATAGGGGCCTGAAATACGGTAGCAGAACTTCCTGGTAGTGCTCTCAAAGTGGAGGCTGCTCCAGAGCACTGTGACAATATTTGCCTGGTCTCAGCTGCCTACACATGGAGGGAAGCTTTGAATGTTGGGGCTCGCCTGTGCCAGGATGCGTGCCTGTTCCCAGATGCAGGAAGAGAGCTGCCAGCACCACAGCTGAAATAATGAGCTCCTTACAGCCCAGGACAAGAAATGGACACGAGTTTTTGGGGATAAAAGAGAAGATTTCCTCAAAAGCAAGGACAAGTTCTCCCTCCAATCATGCAGCAAGGCTAGAGTTTGAGAACAGAGAATATCAATGAGTCGAAGGACTGGAACTGGCTGAGAAAGGTACTTCAAATGCTCACCTCGCCAGAGACAGTCCAGAGTGACTCAGGCTGTCTGGCAAAGGCTGCTTCATTTCCCCAGACTATCTTGTTATTGGAGATCGAGTGTCGGGTAAGTGATCTCAAACAGCAGTAGTTCATATTTGTATAGCATCTTCAAGATCAGTGGATCCTAAATGTCTTTGCAATTTCATACAGAAGTAGTCTCAACTGGCACTAGGATCCAAAAGGCAAAGGGGCAGACTACAACTATATTTTTGAAGAAAAAAATCACCCAGATTATCGTATTTTCTGAGCCTGTTGATCTCTAAAGATTATTTCTCCCCCTATATTTATCGTGGCCTAAATCCCAGTATCTGGAGGGTTGCTGGCCCATGAAACAGAATGACACAGAAGAAAACAAAACCAAACACAACCAAAAAGTGGGGGAGAGGATGGGGAGAAGAGAGAGATCTGTAACAACAACAACAAAAAAAAAAGTCAAGGAGTCTAAGAATCATTTGCTTATTTTTTTCTTGGTGAGGTGAATCCCTCAATAGCAATGGCAGCACTATGGCAATAATTCAAGATATATCTCCTGAAGATTTAGTATTTTCCAAGATGAGTGAAGAAATGATTTTGCATGAATCACTGAAGGTAGCTATAATTGTCAGAAGACTCACAACAGGGTTTTGCAGAAGACATTTCTCAGTTGCTGATGGTGGACTGTCAGATGCAAGACAGCACACAAACAAAACATCATAAAGGTTGCTACTACAGAATAGCATCAAAGAACATTACTGAAAGGGTTCTTTACTGTGAGGGTGTCAGAGCACTGGAACAGGCTGCCCAGAGAGGTTGTGGAGTCTCCTTCTCTAGAGACTTTCAAAACCTGTCTGGATCTGTTCCTGTGTGACATGCCCTGGGTGATCCTGCTTTGGCAGGGGGGTTGGACTCAATGACCTCTAGAGGTCCCTTCCAACTCCTACCATTCTACAATCCTAAGGGTTATTGGTTGAAAACAGAGAGAGTAACAAAGTGGCTTCTGTGAAACCACAAAGGCCCACAACAACACTATTTAGTTGTTTGCACAGATCTCTTGAATGCAGCAGCAAATTAAATAATGTTGTTTCTACAAGATTAACCCGTGGCTAAAATGCTGCATCTTCATAAGGCAAAATCTTTGTTTATTGACAAAAATATATTAACTTCTTTTTCAGTACAGGAAATAAAGATATCCTAGAGAAGGACAATTTTATTTGCTGTCTCTGATGCTACAACCTTTGGAAATATAAAAGTATTTCCAATAATCATTTATAACCAGAAAGCCAAAAAGGAAGGAACCCATTGTCTTCTTGATTACTTTGAAAGTAGCGCTGAAATTTCATTTGGAATATTTTAAAAGTTAAAGATTTACTATAATGAAATTATTTCACTATTGGCAAAGTGTCTCCACTTGTAATTGGTAATGTTCATGATCATTTGTATATGGAGTTGTATTTCCCAAGGCTAATGGAATAGAAGAATATATCATATAACAAGTATACTACAGATTAATCATCCTTTGATCAAGGAGGCTGCATTGCAAAGTTTTAAATCCTTTTGACTCACCTCCCAAAGTGATCCAGTGTTCCTACAGGGCATTTCTATACATTACATTTGAAAAGATTTTTTTAAATGTTCTTAAGCTACTAGAAGTAACTCTGGTGCAGGAGAGGAGAACTGGATTGTTCAGTAGCAATTTTTAAGTTCTTTCAGGCTACCAAAGACAGAGAGGCACTTTCAGTGTTCCATGCCACTCGTGGTCCTTCCACAGTGTGCTAAAAGCTTTTTAATGATAGAGTTTTAAAATTAAAACAATGGTAAAATACATTAATTGAAAGGTAAGCTACAAAAAGGAGTTGAAGGGAAGGCCATAAGTACAACTTTAATAGAAGAACACATTGTATCCCGAAAAAAAAAAAATGGAAAGAAATTGCACTCAGCAATATGCATTAGCTCTCAAATGTCTGCCTTCACATTTCAATTAACTAAACTGCCTTAATCCAATTCAGCCACTGAGGAAACCTGTTGACTTCTCAGGAAACCACGAGTATTACTCAAAGGCTGAAATTTCTCAAAAAGCTTTGTCGAGCTGCACCCTGACTACAGCACATACTGAGAGAGTTGAAAACATGAGCACAAGCTTCAGAAATCCTATAGTCACATTTGGCCAAAGTTCTTTAAACTCTTGCTCTTGAGCCTCCTAACTCTCGCAGCATACATCACGTCCCTTCCTTCCCTTTGCAGCAACAGAAATAACATTTTCCTTGAGAAACAAGCCAAGACAGATTGCAGAAATATTGACTCTGTTAAGACTGAGTTTCAAATGAAAGTCAATATCAATTATGCATGTAAAGAGTTTTGTGAAATAATTTTAAAAACAAAGATGCATTGAAATGCATTGAAATTGCTAATAAGTATTATATTTTAGATAAAAACTGACACTTAAGAAAATTGAATTTTGTACTTGTGAGCAATAGAAAAGCATGCTAGAAATGTTAAGGAAAATAGTAGTTCTTTAAAATGTCATTTAAAACAATTAGCTAAGAGAGGTGGCTGTGCTAATTCTCTGCTATTAGAGTCCCACGTGTATCTAGTTCCCAAGAAATGATAGTCAAAGCTCTTGTACAGTGTTCCTTCAGCCACATAGAGACAGGGGATCTCCACACAGCACAGGCTTTCAGCTCAAGAGAAGCCATTTCCACACCCTTAGGTACAGGAAAGCCACAGTCCAGAGAACTTCCCTGTCCTGACAAAAGGGAATTAGAGAAAGGATCACCATTTTCTCCAGTCCTTCACAGCATTCTGGCAGAAGGAAGCTTTGTAGGACAGTTACTTTTCCAGGTGGACACTACTTTCAGCACTCATGTGGTTCCAACCTCACGTGAACCTGTGCACCTGACAGCCTTGTTTTAAAAGCACATTTTTGTCAAACACTTCAAAATGTTGTAACAACCTTAAAAAAACTTGGCTTTCTTGCAAAGTTTGAGACCCCTAGCTCACCTGCTTTGGAACATTAAGGGCCATATAACTATGCAAACCAGCCCCAAGACTGTGTTCTTCATCAGCCCAAAACCAGACCAATCACCATCCTTTATATTTCACAAGAAATGCACTTTTTTTTTTTAATGTAGTCAAAGATAGTGAAGGCTTAAATAAGAACACTAACAACATCTGCCACCTTGTTGAAGGCTCTGTCCTTGAACTACTTAGAGACATGCAGTCCAGGTAAGCATGCTGACATTTGCTAGCTCTGCATTTATACAGCACCTGAAGCTCCTCACAGACACGCTTGGACCAGGAGCACATATGCAAATCCAGTACACAACTCAGAATTGCACCCAGACTCACACATACACAGGCAGCACTCTCACAGCTGCTTCCTTAACAAGGGACCTGGGTTAGATACCTAAATAAAACACGGAAAAATCTGTATTCCAGTCATGATTCCACCACAGACTCCCTGTGTGACCTTCGGCAGGTCATTTAAGCTCTGTAAAAATAAGACTGATAACACTTCCACTATCTGCCTTGCCTATTTAGACCTTAAGCTCCTCAGGCAGAGATTGTCTCTTACATGCACTGAGCCTATAACAGTTGGGCCTCTAGTAACTACTGTACTACAGATAATTATTAACAGTAACAATGCAAGCAGCACTGACCGGGACAGGGGTATGCCACTCCTGAAAACATTGCAAAGGGAAAAATGTACAAAAGCAGAAAGGTGTGGTTGAGCAGAACAGGGATATTATCAAACACAAACATATTTTTGAGCTCTGTGATCAAACTGGAAGGCAGATTTGGGGCTGTAACGACAGAAATCATGTTATTAGCCACTTGCACAGCCTGACAGCACAGCCCCATGCAGAACGCATGAAAGCTTTCCCTTTCTATTATGCTTAGGTGCTGTGATGGAAACTCATTTTTTCTCCTTTTCATAAATAAAACCATAAATGACTATCAGTCTGCAAAGTCAAAATCTTGAGGGGGGAGCTGCTCTCATGTTTTATCAATGAGGCAACAGAGCACTGGGCATCATGATTTGTCTGTTTGCCTGTTTTCATTACCTTTTTAATGTTAACATTAAAGTCTTCTGGAGACTGTATTAAAAAAACCTGATGTAGAACGACTGTTTGAATAGGGATGAAATGCACCTTTGAGAATAGCAGGTAATAGCAGGGATTTACTTCTGCCTGTGAGCTGGGAAAGAGGTTGTAATGTCGATGCTGGGGTTTGCTGAAAAATTCTTTCCTGTTCCAGGCTCTCTGTTTTTCCTCGTACCTTTTAGCCTTTGCTCAACAACAGCACAAAGGGTGCTAGAGGCCATGGGACCCTAAACAGCAGCACTTACTAGCTACAAATGACCACACGATACAGCTACTCTGACTCTCTACAGGCTGCTTCTCCAGATCACAGCCTGCTTACAGGATATAATCCCAGTCCATCCACTGGGGCCTGAGTGATTAGGTGTGCTCTGTTTAAAAGGGAGGTAGACAGGGAAAAAAACACAAAGAACAACACTGTAGCTTTACACCGCCTTCTTATGACATACAAAGTAGAGACCAAAACCTTTGGGCTGTGTTTTGTTGATTTTTTAATTTGATTTGATTGTTTTCATTCCTGCTTGGTGTGGTTTTTTTGTTGTTGGTTTGGGTGGGGTTTTTTTCCTGTTTTGTTTTAGGTTTTTTTCATAATTACTTTTTTTTTTTTTCTCCTTCAATTAGACATTCAGATCTTGTCGATGCTGTTTCTCTAAAAGATTTTGTGGATGGGTTGAAAACTAATAGTTTTAGGATATCAGATGAAGCAATAAATAGAAAGAGCCCTAAAAATCACAACTAGATTTTTATCTAAAATGAGGCAGTCGCTTACAAAGATGCATTTTACTAACCTAACAAATGTTCAGGCCAGCTTTTGCATAGCAGGAGGTGCAGATTGCTTCAGAAATTTGCTTTACAGCCCACCCAAAAACACCGAGGCAAGTGCAAACCCCATACACACGCACCCTTATGTGCACACAAACAGAAGGATTTTAACAAGGAGTAAGCAGCTTCCCTGTCAATTCCTCTGGTCCTCTTACTGCTTTCTGACAGACTCCCAAATTCCACTATTACATCCCTGTGCAAGAGCAACTGATAACTACCCTCTCTTGAGCACTGAAGCCAGAAATGATGCATAAGATCACTTACTCCACGTTCACATTTTTCTTACATGCATGCATATATGTTGCTTAGGACACAACTCATTCCTTCTGTCACTGCTCTGCTGCAGAAATACTGTCTGGCAATGGGGCACTGCTTGCACCCTTCCATCCCTGCATCTCCTAATGGAGATGGAAAAAAAGTGGAAGAGCAGAAAAGCTCTACCAATTTCTCTCTGAAGACTTGAGCAAACCTGCCACGTCTGAGTTTCCCAGAGCAGCTACTTGTGCATGTGAAATGTGCAGAGGAAGGAAAATATTTGATTTAAAAAATCTGAGCAACTCTAAGAAAAAGGTGGTGGAGTTGCTCTTTATGTGAGAGAGCAACTGGAATGTATTGAGTTCTCCCTGGGGGGCAATGAAGAGGGAGATGAAAGCTTGTGAGTAAGGATTAAGGGGGAGACTAGTATGGAAGACATTGTTTTGGGTGCTTACTACAGGCCACCAGATCAGGATGGGGAAGCTGATGAGGCCTTCTACAGGCAGCTGGAAGTAGCCTTACAATCACAGGCTCTGGTTGTCATGGGGGACTTCCATTACCCTTTCATTTGCTGGGAAAACTATACAGCCAGGCACGCACAGTCCAGTAGGTTCCTCCAGTGCATTGACAATAACTTCTTGATGCAGGTGGTGGAGGAGCCGACAGGGAGAGGAGTACTGCTGGACCTTGTACTAATAGCCAAAGAGGAACTGGTTCAGGATGTGAAAGTAGGGGGCAGCCTTGGCTGAAGTGACCACAAGGCAGTGAAGTTCAGAATCGCGTGAGGCAGACACAGGGCCACAAGCAGGATCACTACCCTGGACTTCAGAAGGGCTAACTTTGGCCTCTTCAGGGAACTGCTT